>LPNX010775905.1:75972-104355 GCA_001517045.1 Pseudotsuga menziesii
AAAACCTATGCATAATTTCTAATCATTGAAGTGCATGGGAAAAATATTGAGTTCATGATTGTTGCCCATTTTGATGCAAGCTCACAATTGAAAGTAGAGAATGAAACAAACACAATATCACACAAGGACAAGAGCGATTTTTTTTTTTCGCGTATACAATCTGTACACTATGTACTTAAAGAATAGAATACAATGATTTTTATATAAATTCACCCATAAAGAGAAACCTTGGATGAGAAGAAAACATAAAATAAAAAAGAAGTATCTCATCCAAGAAGGCAAGATTTGGATGAGAAGAAAGCTCTAGAAGAAAAGCAGAAAGATATTTACAATATTCACTTTCCATTTGTAGAAATGTGTATGTATTTGACTATCACTGACAAAGTCTCAATAACATATTTACTTTTCTAGGGAGTTGAAGTGATTACCAAACCATTTTTCAATGTATTAGCTCCTAGCAAAGACATCCCTAGAAACAATTTTGAATTAATGGTTACATCCTCATGTGCTTGCTTTGGTGACATGTATGTTGCATTTTGAGTTTCAACACATTGAATACATATCACCTTTTCCTGAAGTACATTAAATTTAAATGTATCTAATATACTCCTAAAATCCCAGTTGTGGTGTTTTAGGTTTATTTCCATATTATTTTCACTAAAATACATAATTGATGCAATCAAAATAAACCTACTTGTGGGTCCAACTATAGAATTAATGCATAAACATTGATAAGACTTCTTAAGATGCAAATTTCATAGTGCATAGTCTAGGGGAAGGTTATGTGTTGGGTTGCAGAAAAATCGACATGAAGATACCTCGAGCAACAAATTAGAAAATTATAATAGAAAGGCACTCTCCTGACACCATCATTAGGCTCAAAATCAGGAACTTCATTGTGATAGACAGCACTGAAAACTCTTCTAGTGGCTTAGACTAAGAGTAGTTCCCTTTCTTCAATGTGTCTCTTCATTCATGAATATTTTCTACAATTTACCCTTATTATCTTATTTTATTTCTTTTCAACCTACAATTGTTACTATTTTAAGAGATGGACTAGGCACTCCTTATATTGCCACTTTTATTGATTATATTCTAGAGCTTGAGAAGTTCATATTTCATTGCTTTGCTGAGGATTCCATCTCCATGCAGAGTACCTATGTACATAGTGTCGATGTTTTCTTGAAAAGTATGGTAAGCCATCAATTTTCAACAAGAACTCTAACTTCCAAGTAGAATTTCAAAAAAATAAAAATAACAGAAAAGGTGGAAACACTTCAGATCAAAAGGAAAAATGCAATCATCCATAAAGAGAAAATTTAAAGTCATTATGAGAAAATGAAAGACCCCTGAAAGACAACAACAAATAACTCACCATGAAGTAATGTACTCTTCAAAAGATTCCTTGTATATGTTATAAAGTTGTTGCAAATAATCCTGCGATGGATTTTGCGTGCACATGTTGTAGCTAGTATTGTGATAAAGTAAAGGATAACATACATCTTTGACATGTTAAATTTGATAGAAATTTGAGAAACGCTAAAATAAAACACACAGGAATATTGAATTCACACTTCCAAGAGCCCTTGAAGCTAAAACCAGTAAGAATATTTATCGGGAAAAAAGAGGATACGTGTAAAGCATTGTGTACTCCTCAGAACTGAAGTGCTACTCATGAAATACTTCCAGAATTTTCTTGAGCTTCGTAATTCCCTTCTTAATAAATTCCCATCCTATTTCTAGCTCTATAATATTCCTCTCGCTCATCGTCATTTTCTAAGACTCAAACCCTCGACCTTACCCCAAATAGGACACTCTCCTTGCAAGACAAACCCTCGATTAAAGATGTCTTTGAAATAAGATAACATATGGCCACGATAGACTCCAGCAATAGAAAATACTGACTAAAACCATAGGTTAAGAAAAAGGCAATTTTGACCATGTAAAATGGTTAACGATCAGATCAACATATTTCATCCAGGATTTCAACAATTTCTGGCAAATACAAAACCATAGCCTAACAGGTATCGAGGCAAAAAATGGCAGAATCGAATTTTTTTTTACTAGAAGCCGTGTAATTTTCTTCTTGATACTAGGGCGTAGGGGTTGGAGTTCGAATCCTTAAAATATGCCGAAAATTAAAATAGATTAAGATTAATGAACAATATTTTTACCTTATTTCGTGGAGCCGAGAGAGTAAAAATAACAATTCAAGACCTGCAAATGTCTTGGACTAGGGCCATGGTGCATTGTCCATATTTAGTATGCAACTGCGAGGGATCAATTTATGGGCGTATGCGTTGAGAAAATAGCACTATTTATGGATATTGGGCAGGCATCGACTTCTTTTTCTTTACAAGAATGAAAAGACCGAAAACGCTCATGATAAATATTTAATAGGACGACACTCTCTCACACAACTAAATGACTCTAGGCCACTGGAGGTGAGGGGACTCGATCTCTCATCCTTTCCAGGAAACAAATATCATTTCTGCCAACCATTAAGTGTCGGTACGCTGGTTAATAATTTGGAGAGTTTACTTATTTCAAAAATTTCTCAAAATAATTGTTTTAAATATTAAATATGATGGCGAATCACAACCATCATTTAAAATTGAACCCTTTCCAATCCTTACAAAGGGTTATAGCCCTTCCCAGAAGTGTAAAGTTAAAATTTCCCTTCAAAAAAAATTCAAAATCTGAATTTTACCCTTCCAATAAAGAAGGGAAAAATTTATATCAAAATTTCAAAATAAGGGCAACATTTGAAATCACCCATCCATATAAATTTCTCAAGATTTCACAAGATGTTGAAATTCCTATGCTATAAAGTTCGACTAGTCATTCAAAATATTGGGAATATGATAAATTATAATCACTCAGTCACTCATGTCATGCACTCACTGCTTAGTTGTGCAAGATGATAAGTGATGACAGATAACTACGAGGCACTGGCCACCGAGATGTAACTCTGACCCCCGAGTCACTTGTGGATGCAATCTAAAGTGTGACAAAGTGTCGATGACTATGTTATAACAACAAAGAACAACTACTAGTTTACTACTAGGCCATACACAAGCTCAAAACTTTGTTCCTACCACTTATGTGAACCTCACTACCAATGTCCACTCGTTTTTCGTCAAAATGAAATTCAAAAGGTCGGGTTGATGAGTCCTCCTCTACAAGAATTCATTTATTTCCTAAATCACAGACTCACAACAACTATAAACAACACTCAATGTCATGCAAATACAAATAATGGCCTGTAGCTAGGACCACAAATTGTGCAAAGGTCGATTTATGCATTTCTATAGAGAGGTTTCATTGGGCACACGATATGGACAAACAATGAGTTAGAAAAAACATTTGGACCAAAGCACCTGCAAAATGGTTATTAATAAAATAAAATAAAATAAAAACAATTTTTGGCTCAAGAATAGTCTTCAATTTGATGGTTGGCATGATCATGATGTAATCTCCCTCTGTCCTTCCAAACAGTTGTGGTTTCTCACAACATTTTTCCTCGGCGCTCTAAAACAAAATACATATAAAAATTACTTGTATTTACATCCTCTTCTCTTTAAATCCTTGTCTCATAGTCATAACTATGGATTATTATGCATGCACATCCTCACCTTATAATATCAATTGGGTGAAGGCGCAGAGACAACCATAAAATATCAAATATGTCAAGATGCAAAGAGTAAGAGACAACTATAAGTAATTCTTATATTAAATTTACTATATAAGTCTTGAATTGACACTTTCAACGGAGATTTGACACGTTGGATTGCTGTGATATTCTTATCACTCCTTGCCAATGTGATTGCAAGGAATTCTTTGAAGGTGAAGTCCATAATTTTAGGTCATTTTCCTCATTATCATGCCTTTTGGTAAGACAATAAGGAAGGTAGTGGCCTGCATCAGCATGGAAGATGGTTTCGACATAGAGGTATACACATTAATTGTTTTCATTAAATTACTTAAATTTCCTACTCGTTACTACCTATTCACTGATTTATGGACTAGTACAAAACATAACAAATTTTAGAGCCCCAAGCCCTTAATTACTCACACCTAGAACTTTCTCAAATCTAGCAATTAATAAACTTGTTTTGGTGTTTTGGTTCAATTTAAAAGGTGGATTGTTGAGGCTTAGACATGCAGTGAGTTTCAATGCTTCAGTTGACTTAGGCTTGATTCCATTGCCCCTCCATCCAATACCTGTATGCTATCACAACAAGTGTTGACCAACAAAATTTGATGCCTCGACCCCGGTTATGCTAGCATTGCTAACTTGCTTGGTATGTAGGATTTTTTTTAATGTTTTTTGAGTTGTGTATTATTTTTTCACAGGTTCCCAATCCCCATCATTCTTACATCTCTCAATATTTGATTGTTTCCCTCTCTCTGATTGAATCAAGTTACTGGTTGGTTTTATATATATGTGTGTGTGTGTGTGTGTGTGTATTTGGTTGTAGGTTTATTATAGCCTCGTTTTGTTTAGTGGCTTCATTTTGCACATATAACACTAAGTAATTCTCTCATGGTTCTAGTTTTTCTTCAATACTATCTATTTACGAAATCCTGCACTATGCATAGGATCATGGGGATGCCCCAATATGGTCACCGCATAGTCTAAGTAGTTTTTCTGTATAATGAAGTGTGCTCCAACTTGAAAAAAATACAATAGAATAGACTCAGTTCTTATGTTACTGAACTGTAAAATTAATGTTACGTATATGACAAATGAATGTGTTCAAAATAAATTTTATTGAAAATATATCATTTTTTCATGTAGTTATTATTAAGGAATTCTCAATTGTTTAAAATTGTAAAACATTGGAAGAGCAATATTTATTTTTTGCATTTTTTTGGTGAAAAGGTTTAGTTAATTTATACTTGTCAATTGAAGTACACTTATTTATATTTCCCTTCATCTTTGAAGGGATACAAAAATAAATTCCCTTCCAATTGAAATTAAGACCCATCCTTCAAATTTGATCACTAATAACAACCTCATTTGTATTTTGGTTGGTCCGCAGAACAATGACCGTGAGTTTACTACTCGAATTAATGATTATTATATATAAATGAGAACTGTGAAACAACTTATTACATACTTTTTGTTATATTACTTTAGTAAAGTAATTAATTTTTTTAATGATATAAGAACAAAATATTATTTTGTAATAAGACAAAATATTCCAATGCAATAATTGTTTTTTTAAGCTTATTTTTGCATGTTTTTAACTTCTTACACTAAAATAAAAACAAAGTTACAAAATTAATAATCAGAGTTTAAGAGGCACATATCTACACCATGTGTGAATTTCTTTTTACTAAGTTGAAGAATAAAAGCAAAGTTACAAAATTAATCAAGGTTCAAGATGGAGAGATATACACCATGTGTGAATTCTTTTTTATCAAGTTGAAGGTTCAGAGAATTATAGCGTAAGATTTCTTATAAATGTAAAATGGAACATGAGATTGTATGAGTGATTTATATGAAGAGATTGATGGGTTTGGTTAATATAGTAAACTTGTTGAAAATGCAAAGAACTATAGCATATGTTTGTTTATGAATGTAAAATGAAGCATGAGATTGTATGAGCGATTGATATGGAGAAATTGATGGGTTTGGTCAATATAATAAACTTATTTTTTTCCATGATTTATTTTATTCTTATATATATAATGGTATATGTTGTAATATTTATACTTGATATTGTTTGGGAGTTTAAAAAAATTCACTTATAGACCATAAATTATTCTTATAATAGATTGGGTATTTATTGTTAGCTCGGGAGAACTCCATCTCAAAAACTATACCAACCTTGAAGATACAAAACATGAAAAAATTAAATGTGAATGTGCTTGTGAGGGGGGTATAATACCTCATCTTCCTAAGACTCTATCCAGACGAACATATCTTCTTATGAATCAACAACCCCTTTTCCTAGTTCATCAACCATAGAGTTATTTTCTATGAACACATATGCGTTGGAAAGTTTTGTGAAAGGGGTCATAAGTTCAGTTATTTAATGAATTGCAACCTTTGGGAAGACAATTTCATTTTATAAGCCCCCATTTATCCATTACAAGACTTTTTAGAGTCCCAAAATTGCAATTTTTCATTGTTGGAGTGACAATAAAAAATGACTAACATAAATGACTAATTCATATTCTTCTAGCCAGTCATTTTTTATGCTGTGACTAAATTAGTCGTTTATGTTAGTCATTTTTAACTCCGTCACTTATTATTTAGTCATATTTGTTAATTTGTGACTAAATTAGTCATTAAATTTTGTCATTTATAGTTGGGTCAATCAAAATTGCTCATATTTAGTAGTAAATCACTTGGAAAAATTGTGGTGACTAGAATTTTTAGTCACCTAGTAGCTAATTCCTCATTTTGTACTAGTGCTTCTCCACCACAAATAGGCAGTCAGCCAATGAGCTCCTCCACACAGGATTACTCAGAGAGATTTTTGGTTCCCTCACACAGCCCACAACTTGGCTCTAATAGCAAATTATAGAAATTGATGAGGGAAACCAGCAGAGCACAAAGGCTCGCTCACACACATACGAGGAGAAATAGTCAACTCAATGATATTTAGAAATAAATGTTACATATATAGAAAAGTGATAAGCTAAACTAGATCCAATAAATGTGGATCAGATCCACCAGCATCGGAGTTGTTTGAACAAGAACCCTAGATATAGAAAATGTAAGAATATATTTTTTCATTATATCTAACACAATGGTCATGCCAACAAAATAAACAAGCGGAGTGAACAAAATGAAGTTGGAAATTATTTTATATCGATCCACAAATAAAATTAGTCGAAGAAGTCAAAACCTGAATACCTGTTGAGATGGATAATTCTTTGAAAAAAGTGAGCGAACACAAGTTAAAAATTATTTTATAAATGGATAGAAAAATAAAATTAGTGGAAAAAGTCAAAACTTAATACTTGTTGTGATGAATAATTTTTTTGAAAAAAGTGACTTGGTTTGGTATGGTGCAAACAATTTTTTTAACAACTCTATATTACTATTCTGAGTTGTTTCTATAAGTTTCTTCAATAGCAAATATCTCCTATAATACTTTATAAGTTTCTTGTAATGCACCCTTATTTACGAACTTTGTAAAAATGACATATCTTATATTTATACTCAATACATAAATTACAAGATACCATTATAAAAGAAAGACATAAAAAGAAAAAAAAAAGTAAGAAGTATAAAGTTAATATACTTGTATACACTAATTCATAGTATATGGACCTATCCTTATAATGTAATTAAGGGATATTCAAGGGACATGTCCATATCATGTAATTAAAGGATATGGAAATACAATTATGTAAATAATGTTAGTAAATTGGTAAAAAGAGAAAGGCCCATTTTACCTTATGGTTGGCACATATATAAACTATGTGAGGATTGGAGGTACATTTTATGGTTGGCACATTTATATTAAACTATGTAAGAAGGACACATTGGAGGTACACTTTACATTATCAGTGAAAGAAATATGATTAATAAAGAGGTGGAAGAAGAAATGAGCACTTTACATTTTATTAACTAAAAAAGAACTTGTTTATTAAAAAAATAGATGTGTGTGCGCCCCACACAAGAGGTTTAATAGAAAACTTAACTTTGTAAATTTAAATATTTACCAAAAAAATTACACAAAAGTTTTTGATGAAGCATTTAATTTCTATCTAATAAGCATGCATTATCATTTGTAGTAGAGTTTGAATTTTAAATTTTTAAATGTAAATTTATATTAAAATATGAATTATTAAGATATTAAATTTTGTGTTTGAATAAAGACATTATTATTATTATAGTGCTTATTAAATAAGCATTTTTTATCAAGTGGAATACACATTATATCTTTAAATTTATATATGTAAATCTACATCATGAAATAATGACATAAGGATCATGGTATATTGAAAGTTTTGTTTATGTAAAAAGATAAATGTATTTTTTTCTATGACATAAATATCTCTACCTTCAAACTCAATTCCACATGGTAACACATTCTTATTTGATAAAAAGTAAGTGTTTCATTGAATACATACATCACAAAATAAATTCTACCTGTGTTATGAGCATGTTTTAGGAAAATATGTGGAAAGTTAGTAATAGTCATTTATTGAAAACAAGCGTATTCACATAGTAACCAATACACCATGATGTAAATAGTGGGAAGAACCACTCTCTTGTTATTTCTTTTATTTGAATAAGGATCATGGTATATTTGGGCCTTATATTTTATGGACTACTTCTTTTAATCTGTATAAGATATTAATTTTGTATAGTGATATTTTGATGTCATTAAAACAATTCGAAGATACATATGTTAACAATATGAAAGGGGAGCTTTGTCATATTGTAAATCAAGACATTTCCATCTATACTCAAGTATACATCTCACACTAAAATACAAAATATATATTTTACAATCTCTACATTTTCTTGTTTATCATCATTGGAATATAATTATGTTTAATAAAATTGCATTTCTAATTTGATGATGTTGATTTTGACATTTTCGTGTTTTCCATCACTAGAATCTGATTTGCAACTCATGGGAAATCTTGCAAACAAGAATAACAAATACATGGTCCAAGCATTGGCTATGCCTATCGCATGATCAGTCAGAAATTTTGCCAATGGTTCAAATGCACAGTAAGTTGATGACCATCAACTAGAAAAACAAATATTCTTATGTGGAGGGAAGAGAGTAATGTTATCCTAAAAATTGTGGGTCTAATCAAGATTAGTAAATGGTGCACGCAGAGTGGTCATGCAAATTATATACACACTTGGATCTATCTCTCCTAATTTACTACCCTATGTTGTCCCCACATCTGATAATTACATTGGGCCTCCATGGGACAAATCTCAACCAAAGCATATACTAATTCCACCCATAAATTTCAGTAACAAGAAACAAATCCCCCTCAATATCTCTTGGGAATTGACTATCCATAAAAACCAAGGATTGACATTAACAAGGTCAACCATTGAAATTGGTAACAATGAATGCCAAGGATTGACCTTCATAGTAATTCCATGCACTGCAACATTAGAAGGAATGTGAATTGCACTATCGTTCTCCTTAGAATGTTATGCAAATATGAAAGACACTTCATATGTATGACTTCAAAAAAAGGAAGAGGTGTGCCTTCATTCTTTGTCCATTTCACACTTAAAATTGCAACCCTCAATCCCTGCACTCCCCTTACCAAAGGATAATACCAAAGTTGATTTCCAATATAATTATAGTCAAACTTGATCACTACCTATCCTTTTATTATTTTACTCACATATGTATACTTTCTCGTATGACAAATTAATGTGCATTTAATTTTTCTTGCCATTCATTATATGGGTTTCTATTTATTGCTTATTGGTACTTGCAATAGAGTTTCTTTTCAATTTCATCGACTACTATGCTTACCGTTAAATGAGCTAAACTTGATTTCAACACATAATATTATATTATGTACATACAAACAACTTTCTCTCATTTTGCAACATATTGAAGTTCTCTTCAGCTTTTTATTTCCCCTTCTTTGGGGGTATGCTAGTTAATAGGTGTATATTAGATTTCCCTACTAATCATTCCTCTCTACATCATAAATGTCATCTATATTCCAAACCAACACTCAAAAGAGATACTTTACAGGAATTATCCGTTCCAAAACTCAAAGCTAAACCCCTCCTTAAGCTATTTTCTTCCTTGTTCACAAACACAAAAGACAAAAGGGCCTCAAAATATGCGAGGCATTCATTATGTCACTCGAAATAACTTTATTATTGATGTTTAGGTTATGATTGTATTTAGAGAAGTTAGATGTATTTGTTAGGATGAGTATTTGTCTATATATATATATATATATATATATGAGTTAAGGGTTAGGATCCAGTGGTGGGGTTTGATGGTTTCTTTGAAAGAAGTTCAGTTTTGATTCTTGTGGGGAGGTGTGGTATTTGTAGGATGCACTCCATAAAAATCTTTTATAACTACGGTGGTGGCTGTAATATCGTTGATTATGTCTTGGCCAAAATTTAGGCTAGCCTCGACTCGTGAGTTTGGTATCAAGGTGACACAGTTGACAATACTCGTTGAACGGTTTGGAGAGGTTTTCGCAATTAGAATATATATATATATATATATATATATATATAGAGAGAGAGAGAGAGAGAGATTATATTCATAATGTTTAAAAAAACAAAAATGCTCGATTATACTATATCATATGTTTTATACTTCATAAATAATATTTATAAACCATCTAATTATATCTTTTACATTTCCATATGGATTAACGAAATAATTAAATACAATAGAGGCTTAAATCCCTACTTACAACAAAACCATTAGAATATTAATCTTGAATGGTCCTTCGACTACAAAAGAATATTGCACCAATGGTAGGTTTACATCAGAGTGCCATCCAAGCCAACAACTTTGGATTTTGAAGTTAAAGTGAAAGTTAAACAAATATTTTTTTTTAAGGTAGAGATTAGGATAGCTCATGTTTAATATAAATCATGGCATGGAGGCATTCATTACCACTAAATTCGTTTCTCGACAACACATACCTTGGTTCATTTGGTTCCTTAAAATATGGCAAGATTGGAAAAAATCTAGACTAGAGCATAGATCTTTAACTTCTAATCTCCAAGATGTGATAATACTGTATTATTGTTCTTAAGTTTCCAAAAAATTTGTAGTTGTGTGAGTTCTATGTCAATGGTGATTCCTATTCAAAATTAAAAGTAGTTTTTTGTTTAGCTTCGCCATATAATAGTTATCTTTTGTGGATTCCCTATACCAGATAAATCCAAATTTTCTTTTAATACCAAATCATAATAACCCCATGGACTTGAATTTTTTATCTCATGTGCCCTACTATGCTTGGGTACCTATAACTTAATTGTCGATTTAATCCCCTCATAAGCATGTTGAATCTTGTAGAAAAATTGTAGGATGGTTGAGGACTAACCATTGAAGATCATTAAATTCCTCACTAATCAAATCACCTAGTCAATAATGAAGGGAAGGGCTCTATTTCTTGCCACCAATAGATCTTCTATCCAACTTTGTATACCACCCTTAACTATGTGACTATCTCAAATGCCATTGCCCATTGATAATGTTTTTATCACCAACCATGTTTATTTGATGAAGTGACTATTAAAGCATGTAATCTATTAGGTTCTAGTTATTTAGAAGTAGTTCTTAGCACTTATGAATCAGTTAGACTATTGTTCTTGACCAAGTAAGAATTGGCTAAGTATTTTCTATATTTGGTAAGTTAGTTATAAATCAGTTTTTGTTTGGGTCCACTTAGCTATGATTGTAATCCTTTACATTCTATGTTTAATGAAAAAAAACATGTAAGAATGCTCCATAGGTTTCCTACTAGAATTTTCTTTTATTATGAAATTTAACATGCTATCAAAGTGAATGGTTTAATCCTATTCACATAGCGGAGAGCGAATCGATCGAAAATTGGGAGAGAATATCGGATAAAGGGTGGAGAGAAGACAGATTAAAAATTGGAGCAGATTGATAAAAGCATTGTGATGAGCCAAGGAGATCAAACAACATGAGAGTAATCATGGTTGTCACATTAATTGATCTATGAGGATCTCCCATCTTCTTCAATTGCTTAAGGGAAGGTTATAGTTTCATACTGCTCGCCGAGATATTCCCGATGATACCAATTTTGTTAAATTTGTACTTCAAATGACTAAGTTACAACACTTTGAAGTTTTTGCATTGGAGTAGTGTTGGGTGAAAATTTGTCTTGAATAATTCACCTAATATTTAATTATCGACTGGGGTTGGTAGGATTAGAGTTGTTACAAAATTTATGCAAAGGTAGAGGGATTCCTGGGGTATCATTGTAATAATTTCGTAAACAAAAGATCGAAAGGTATTTGAAAATGAAAAACTGAGTTGAACTCCTAAGAATCCAACTTCTTAAGATAACGGAAACAGAGTACGAGGGAAAAGTGGTATCAAGTTATACTACTCTACAACTACTAAAAGACAAAGATATGGACAATGTGATAACAATGAACTATTCTTTATAAGAAGGTCTATTTTACTGATAAACAACTTTTAGGAACTGGTTGTACAAAGAATAATTTACAACACCTAGTTATGCTTTCTAAAAAAACTATATATGCAACTAATAGATGGACACTAATTCCATTCTCCTTGATTATTTTGAGGGTAAGGGTTTACTGTGATTGGGACAGGAGCAAAAGAAGTGTCAAAGTGACTTTCAAATGAGGTGAAGAAACTAAAGGGAATCAAATCTAACTTAATCTCTACGAAAATATGTAGACTAAGAAATGTCCATTCACAAGCTATAGTAAACATGATGATCTACAAACAAATAACTCCTACTTGCAAAAGATAAAATAATACTACGAGAAGGTAGACATGATTTATGAACAAGAAGAAAAATTATAGAGATGATCTAAATTCTATCCTATAGATTCCTTTAATAACTATATGATTGAGAGAACAAATCGTATTACTATGAGCAATGTATAAGACACTTAATATATTAATGCATTTAAGGTTAAACCTCACATGCAAAGGAACATATCAAATCAAATATTTAATTGCAAATCAATACAAGAGATCAAAACACATGACATAATTCTTAGGCATAAGGTGAAAAGAAAGAAGAAATAAGAATAAGGTTTAACAAGTAGTCTAAACAATCTCATCTAGGGTTCTTAAGAGGAAACATAACCATTGTCTAACTACTAAGATAAAAACAAATCAAAAAACTAAAGAGACAAGCTCAAAACAGATTAAAAATGTGTAGGGTTAAATGAAAGACTGGATGACAGACTAAAACGAAGGTCTATATGAGAGGTAGAACATGTTGTCTGAATGATAGTTTGTCTGACGAAAATACTAAAACTTCAAGAAAACAGTGAATCTAAATGATTTGTTGAGAACAACTGACTCATGCATATGATAAGAAAGTGTAAAGGACATAAATGAGACATATGTAATAATTAAATTCAATGTATAAAATCATTTAAATTCAATTCAGAATTAAAAACATCAATAATTATTCATTAAACAAACTATAATATAACTTTAACTAATTTCATAACATAATGGAAAAGGACAGAATTGCATTTACTGTAATTGACTCAAAGCAATCTACTCTACTAACATAAACCAAGCAATAGACTAAAAAGACTTGAAAAAGGAATTTGAAAACTAGACTATACGCAACTGGTTGCTTATCCTATGAAAGAAATTACATTATCAACATAATCTCAAAGTCTACACTATAGGAAGTAAATAACATAAACAATTTTAATAACTAAGTTACAGAAACAAATTAGAAATAAAATTATACAACTTGCAGGAAAGGGAGAATGAAAATACATGGAAAGAAAAGGCTCTGGTTGATGGGGGGGGCTCCCAACAATTAGAGTGTTAATTGGTTCGTGTTGCTTAAGGCTGTTGGGCACCCTATGTGCAAGTTAATTAAAGCTAACATATAGAGTGTTCAATATAAATTGTCAACCGAGGGAAGTCTCTTATTTCAAGGATAATATGCACTATATATGCTTTAAGCACTAAGTAGATGATGCTGTAATTAAATGATCCTACTTTCCTGTTCAGCCACACTCATCCCATACTCCACTTAATCTAATCTACTTTCTCAAGAATGCAATCACAAGTACCTCCTATGATTCTTAATCTAGGATTGAAATATTCAGGAAATAACATCTAGATTACTTTTGCAGAAAGTAAAATCCATGATTACCAAACCATCTAAAGGTCCATCCAACTATCCTGATTTAGTTATTCTAGAAATCCAAAGTAAATGAATTGAATTCAGCTACTCTAGAAATTCAAAGTACAAGAATTGAATTCAGCTATTCTAGAAATTAAAAGTACAGGAATGAAATTCTGCAATTATAAATGCAAAGGAACAAATTGAAAAGATCTAAAGAAAACAGTAATTGAAAGAACTAGGGATAAAAAGGGTTGTCACAGCTATCACAGAGTTGCATAAAAGACAGTTAACCTATACAGTCGATTGACACACCACACCACTACAGTTTTACAGGAGATGCAATTACTGATTATTCAAATGACACACTGTAAATCAATAATTGTTGCAGCTTACTATAAATAAAGAAAATTATCACAAAATCACACAATAGAAGAACTACAATACCTAATTAACTCAGGAATCCCTATGGGAAGGTGGGCCCAGCCTTCACACAGAGATGCTAGGAGTAACACGTGTTAAAATGTCAAGATCTGAAGAATCAAACTCCTTTTATGGAAAAAAAGTGGCAGATGAACACGCAACCTTACTCACAGCTGATACAATAATTTGGTTAAAATTTCAACCCCTGGCTTAGAATGGTTCCCCATATTTATGCAATTACAATCATAACCTCTTCCTACTATTATTGGGAAGCCATGAAGATCTCTGATCTTCAGGCTGCCCTAATTACAATAAGCTGTTACAGTCGTGGCAAGATGAGAGAAAAAGATATAGGGAAGCTGTTATTCGAGCTAGAAATAATGATCATGATTGATTGAGAAGATATTCCATGGATTATAGCTACTTTTGAGCAGCTGCACACTGTTGCCTCCAAATCTGTCGCAATCTGTTGTAGCTACACTTGTACAGCTCGCATGGAATAATACACTGGGACCGCATTCTTTGGGCAATGATGGAATGGATGGCGATCAACTTTAGCAATGAATGTCCATCCCTTCTTTGGCATGTTCATCCCGCTACACCTGTATTCTCTATATCTCAAAATATCTTTATAAAACCATCATATGTTAGCATAATTTAAGATGTAGAGCCCTGATTACCACAATCCTAAGCATTAATAAAATAAGACAATGATTAACCATACTTGTATGACTTGAGGGGCCAAGTGAGGGAAAAACACCTGTTTAGCATGCATAATAGAGTAGGATGAGGCAAAAAGAGGTGGATAAGGGTGGTAAAAAAGGGGCCATTTATGGGCCCAACATCTCCCCCCAACTGTCCTGTTGCATGTCCTCGTGCAACAACCTCCATTATTCTGAATATGAATGTGGAATTATGCTTCGTTCATGGAGAGAAGAAATGTTGTATGGGAATTCAGATGTTCCTTCTTTTTCTACAAATCCCTTATGGACAACCCAATATCTCCAACACTTCTGCTTTTCTTCCCTTGTTAATGAAAAATATTCCCTGTACGGTTTTGCTGGCCACCAAATGAGAGGAAATTTAAATTTTAGTCCTAGCCAATTAACCCCACATTATCTCATGCATCCAACATAACCCTCAATATTGGAAAGTGCTTGTTCAAAATTCCTATAACAGTAGGGGTCCCTACTTCTAAGGGTTGGAGAGGCAACCTGCCATCTGCGCTGACTAACTTCCAAATCCATTCGTTGATGCATGGAAATCTGGCTGATACAAGTAGAAATAACCCTTTCCTAAAGTTCCATTATATGCTGAGTTTGGATGGGACATGAGAGTAGACTCTGATGTCGAGCAAGGAGAAAATAAGGATTCTAAGGTTTACTTCGGATCCAAAGATTAGAGTGGGCCTCATTGTGAGAGAAAGTTTGGAAATACCTTTCCCATTGAACATGATTGCTCACAAAGGAGGCAAAATCCCTCAGCTGAACATCACCTAAGAAAGGAATAAGATTCGAATAGAAATCCAAAGGACAAGCCATCTCATGCAAATAAAGCTCACACAGCAAATTCTGGTCCTCAAAATCACTTCCCAGAAATGTTTCCAGTAATTTCACCGAGGTTTCTATTTCATATGATCTCCCTTCTTTCATAGCTCTCAGTTTAAACCGGATAAACAGCTTGAATAAAAACACAGGGTAAGAGGAGGATGGTACTCTGGTACCCAATAATTCCTGAGAAAGAGTATATAGCTAGTCTTTCTCCACCTGCATGGACCTGAAATTTTTCAGCTCCTTTAGCTCCTTTTGTAGTTCTTCCTCATGGAGTTTCTAGGTCATGAGTTCTTCTGCCCATTTTTCATTCATTTCCCTAATGGTATTTCTATGTTTAGTGAGGGAAACCATCCCTTCTTGATATCTCTCCACCTGAGTCCTCCACTTCCTCACTTCTATTCTCAGGATTGAGAGTTCTTCTGTAAGCTTCAAGATTTCTTCTTCTTCAGGATGTTCTTCCTTATCAGAATCCAAATTGATAAAATTTTGAGGAATTTGAGTCCATACCTTATCACCTGATGTGCCACATTGAACATCCTACACTTCTGAGATCATTTCTGGGGGTGCTGGTTCTTGTGTAACAGCATCCCTTCCTGGAATTTCTTCTGCAACAACTTCAACCATAGGTAGTCCTGAAACAACTTCTGGAGATGCTAGTTCTTATGTAACAGCATTCTCCTTTTGGATTTCTCCTGTAGCAACTTCAGTAGCTGATTTTGAGGATGTTGGTTCTTGTGGGACAACTTGCTCCTGAATTTTAATCTCCTTATCTACCTGATTATCAGATGCAACTTCAACAGGGGGATGCAAGGCCACTGGTTCTTGTGTAACAGAGCCCTGCCCTTCTCTTTCTTCATGTTGATGGGATTGTAGAGTTTCTTTCATGTATTTTTCAATATGGAGTTATTCCTCAAGGATTTCAGTGTCCCCCGAGGATTGTGATTGCATTTGTTCATCCTCTCCTAAATCCAAATCAGGAATGATATCCATTCTGGGTTGGCTTCTTGTTGCATCCTGAGAGTCTCCACATAAATTTCCAGGGATGTTGGTTCTTGTGTAGAAACATCCTGGTTTACTTCCTCATCTTCTTGTTGTTGGGATTCCATTTCTATTAGCTATGTGTCATGAGATAGTTCAGGAGTCATAGTGCAAATTTCTTCATTAAATTCTAGAATGTTTTCAATCCCTGTTTCTTCTTCCCCCATTTGGGTGGCAACTTGAACAAGAATATTCAAGGATGCTAGTTCTTGTGTATCAGTGTCATGTTCAACCTCATCATCATTCTACTGCTGGGGTTCCATCCCTATTGGTTATGTTCCCTGAGAAGGTTCAGGGGTCACAGTGCAAACTTCTTCAACAAAATCAGGAATAACCTCATCCTTTGGTTCATCTGTCCCAATTTGGGTGGCAATTTCAAGAGGAATATTGTGTCACAAAGGCATGAACTATGACCTTGTAACCTGTCTAGTTAAATATTTCTCCACACATAGGACAAACCACTCTTTCTTCCTCATCACCAACCTCAGCAGGAGTTGATCCTTCTAAATTGGTCTGCAGCTTCAACCAATGTGTGCAACTTCCTTTCACCCTGTTTCCTACATGCTTCCTTCCAATTTTCTAGTTCCTTCTAGAGTGATTGTACTTCCTCCTTTAATAGCCCATTTTCATACAGAAGTACTTCAATTTGAGATTCTTCTGCAGTCAGTTCCTATGGGGCATCATTTGCTTTGGGTCTCAGAATGGGGAACTTGATTTTTGCTTATAGGGTTTCCCATCTTGCCCGTGCTACTGTAACTGACCTAGTTCTTTTTCGTCTTATTGGTGGTGATGCCCATATTTCATCTTTTGATCTCCTCCTTTTTCTCTGTGGTGCTGGAATTTCCATATTTGCGGCTGATGTGGAAGGGATATCCTCTGTTTCAACGTTTTCTTGTTCTTCCTCGATCAGGGTTCCTCCCCATTCAGGGGAAGATTCAATGGTCAACACCTCCGTGTTTTCTTCTATTATCATAGCTCTGACATCTTCAGTTTCAACTGTTACAGCATCTAATGCTACTCTAGTTTCAGCCTCTGCTGTCAGAGCTGCCATATTATTTAATCTTTCTATAGGGTTTTCTTGTGCATTCTCCTCTAATTGTTTTGATTGGTCTCTTTACTGATCCTTTGATCTAGTCTCATTCCCCCCCCCCCCCCAACTAAATTGGAGGGACTCTGAACCTCCTGTTTCTCTGCATTTCCCCCCAACTTTTGATTGGCAGGCTCTTCTTAGTTTTGAACAGGCCCCATGAGTACATGTACTTCTATTTCCTCTTATATTGGAACACCGGGCAAAAGAGTGGGTTCCTGAATTTGACCTGTAAATTTCTCCTTGGTTTGGTTTTGTTGTGCTAGGGCCCGTAAAATTATTAATTTAATTAGGCCATGGTGGGTAAGGGAGGAGTTGGGTGCTTGGTTGTTCTGACAAACCCCGCCATATGGTGTAAATCATTGAATAAATAAAATGGCATGTTTAGCAAGGCCCTGTGATGGAGATGAAATAATAAAGGAAATTCAGAGTAATAAACCATTTGATACCTACCTTCACAGGTGATATACTTCTTGAGGAAAATTGCTACTTGATCCCATGGCCGAGGTAGTGACTGTAACGCTATCACCCTCTGTGACTGTTGAATGTGCTCCCCTTCTCTTAGAAAATCCTGCACTATTGCAGGATTAGGGGTTCTTCATCCAAACCAGGCTCTACCCACCTAAGGAAGGCCAGTGACCTCAGCCACTGTTGCTTTAGAAACTTCAATACGTAACCCCCAAAATTTTGAGTGTGTTTCTATAAGATTTAAGGAAAATTGTAGAGATGTCTCACGATGAAACCCTTTCAGGCGTTGGAAGAATTCAGTTCAGCCCATAGCTTGAAAAATAACGAAAACTTCAACATTTCTTCTAAGTTCTTGCGTGTTTGGAGGTTCATGCCGAGTTGGGATACCCATGTTTGTTTTCCTTCAGAAGTGTGTTACAATCCGACAGATTACAAATCTCGACAATGGAGGTTAAAGCATAGAGTATGCATGAACAACTCAGAGTGGAGTTGCTTAAATTCAGAAAGTTTCAGAGCATAGAAATGTTTGGAATTTATCCCAAATTAGGAAAGGTGGTGGTTATCTGGTAACATAAATAGTCATTAAGTCGTATGAGTGGATGGTTAATGATATGGAGGTGTAATAATGGGCACAGAAATGAAGGTATGATTAATATTATCAAATCCAGTTAATACTTAATCAAGTATATAATCATAACCATACCTTCGAAAATATGCGATGGATGGTGACCTTTGCAAAATAGTAGAGTGTGTGAAGTGCAGCCATTTAAGTGTAATTATTATTGCAGGTATGCTGTAATGACCTTTTCTGCCGACGAACCAAAACCATCGTGTCAAATTGGTCGAAAACATTATGAATGCTGGAATATAAATCAGAATTATCGGCGTCAGGAATCGAAGCCAGATTTGGAAGAGTCGCTAACCATGGTTGCAAATAATTCTGCCAATAATGGAGGAGTCATAGCTGCAGACCATAGAGAAATCAAGCACTTTAGTAGATTCACGCCCTTGGATTATAGAAAAAACAGCCAATTGTGGCAGAGTCACAGCTATTGAAAAAGGTGAAAATGGAAAAAAGTGAAACGGTGTTGCAGCTGCCGAAAAAGGTGAAAATGGAAAAAAGTGAAACGGTGTCGTAGCTCCCGAAAAAGTTGAAAATGGACAAAAGTGAAACAATGTCGCAGCTGTTGGAAAAGGTGAAAATGGACAAAAGTGAAATGGTGTCGCAGCTGCTGAAATAGAAAAAGGCTTTAAGCTGATGGAAGTTGATGGTGTTGTAGCTGCACGAAACGGGTTAAAGAGCGGTAGTTTACAGTGTTGCAGCTGCATGAAACGGGGTAAAGGAGAAATTTTTACGGTGTTGCGGCTGCGCAGAACGGGGTAAAGGCAGGAATTTACAGTGTTGTAGATGTACGAGAGGGGATAAAGGAACGTGTTGCAGCTACAACATATTTGTTCAAGGAATTTTCTTCTGATGCAGGAAGTTATAGAAGGACGACCTTGGTCAATAGGCCCATTGATGACCACCATTCCTTAGGCGCTTCCCTGCACATTTTTTTTTTTTTAAACAGATCAAGTGCAAAAGAAAAAGATAACAATTACAATAAAAATATCAATTTATTTATGTACAAAATTTTTTATGTAAGATCTACAGTGATTAACTAAGGATTGACAGGGGCAGAGAAAGATTCCTTCCCTTGTTCTAACTGGTAGTCCGGATCAGCTGCAATCTGTGAAGTGAATGCGTCTTTTGAAATGGGCTTATGGTACAGTCACAGCCTATGACCATTAGCAAATAATGGTGCACGATTCTCATCAATGGTTACCAGGCGGACTGTACCATTATCAAATACTCTGTCTACCAGGTATGGGCCCAACCATCTTGTGCGTAATTTACCCTTGAAATCCCTTTTGAATATTGAATAGTATAATAATGCCCAGTATCCCTCGCATAAGACTTTCTTTTTGATGAATCATTCGTGTCAATTGGATCTCTATTGTTGGATTAATATTGTCTAATCCACAACAGCTAAACGGTTCTGATTAAGTTCATTCAATTGATTCAATCTTCTCTTCTGAGCTTCGGTCACATCTAAGTTTACCTCCATAGTTGTCTTCAAAGTCTCAATTTCAAATTCAATTGGGAAGACAACATTTTTCCCATACACAACGTCATAAGGATAGAAACCTATAGTGTTGCGCCAAGTAGTACGATATGCTCACAATGCTTCTGAAATTCTATCATCCCAATCTCTACGATGACTCTTGACCATATTGGTAAGGATGGCTTCAATAAATTTGTTAGTGCTTTCCACCTGGCCATTGGCTTGGGGATGGTATGGTGAATCTATTTGGTACTGAATATGGTACTTTCGTAGCAGAGCTTCAAATTGATTCGACAGAAACTGAGGTTCTCCATCGGTAACCACTTCCTTGGGTACTCTGAAATGGGTAAATATTTCACCATACAGGAAATTGATCACAGCTTGGTCATTGGCTTTCACCAGAGCCACAGCTTCTACCCATTTCTTCATGTAGTCAGTACATACCAAGATGAAGGCTTTCTACTTGGAATGAGGGCTGATAGGACCAACAAAATCTAAGGCCCATCTGTTAAAGGGTTCAACCACTAGTTGTGGTTGAAGAGGCATTTGATCTAATCTATTGGGTTGGCCCATCCTCTGGCAGCTATCACAAGACTGAACATATCTTTTTGCATCCCTAAAAAGGGTCAACCAATAGTATCCCATGTTTAGTGCTTTGTGTCTTGTCCTCCTATCTGCAAAATTCCCCACATAAGGATCATCATGGTAGGTCTTCAAAGTATGGAATATTTCATCTTCTCTTACACATCTTATGATCTCAAGATCAGGGCCTATGTAGAAGAGATGACCATCTATCCAACAATACCTAGCACTTTGTTGAATAATTTTCCTCTTTTCTCTTTTGGACAAATGTGCTAGAAGCTTTCCTGCAGCCAAGTAGTTAGCAACATCTGCATAAGGGGAGTGAGATGAAACTGTAAATAAGTGTTCATCTAGAAAAGAGTCCTCAACAGGAAAATTATCATCATTGTTAGTAAAACGAGATAAGAAATCAGTGACAACATTTTCTCTTCTAGGTTTGTCTATAATGGTAATATCAAATTCATGTAATAGTAATAGCCACCTAGTTACCTTGGAATTGGTAACATGTTTGTTCATTAGATATTTGATGGCCGAGTGGTCAGTGTGCACAAATGTAGGATATCCAGTGATATAATGTCGAAATTTGTTAATGGAGCAAACAATGGATAAGAACTCCTTCTCGGTAACAGTATAATTAAGTTCAGCAGGGGATAAGTTTTTACTAATATAATAAATTGCATAAGGTGCTTAACCATCCTACTGTCCTAAAATTGCTCCAATGGCAGTATCAGAAGCATCTGAAAAAATGTGAAAAGGCAAGGTCCAATTGGGCCCTCTTAGGATGGGAGATGTGGACAGCTTCTCCTTAAGTTTAACAAACACTATCTGGCATGCCTCATTCCAAATAAATTGCACATCCTTCATTAATAGTGAAAACAAAGGAGAGGCAAGTTTGGAAAAGTTTTCTATAAATATTCAGCAATATCCAGCATGCCCCAAGAAACTTCGCACTTCTTTTTGAGTTATAGTAGTAGGTATATTTTTTATTACCTTGATTTTAGAGGGGTCCCCCTGGATGCCATCAGCAGAGATAAAATTCACCAACACCACTCCTTCACTCATCATCACATGGCACTTTTCAATGCTCAAAGATAGCTGGGTCTGTTCGCAGTGAGTTAAAACCTTTTCCAAATTTTTCTATTCTTCTTCAAAATCTTTGCCATAAGGAGTAAAATCATCCATACAAATTTCCATAATATCATTAACTAATTTTGAAAAGATGCCAATCACAGCTCTTTGAAATGTGGTTGGTGCATTGCATAAACCAAAGGGAAGCACTCAGTATGCAAAAGTTCCCCAGGGACAGGTGAAGGTAGTTTTATCCTAGTCTTCAAGAGCAATCTGGATTTGATTGTACCCACTAAACCCATCTAAGAAGGAGAAGAACTTATTCCTGGCTAAGGTGTCAAGTACTTGATCGATGAAAGGCAGGGGAAAGTGATCTTTCTGTGTTTCCTTGTTCATCTCTCTATAGTCCACACATACTCTCCATTTACCATTCTTCTTGGGTACTATTACGAGTGAAGACACCCACTCGGTGTCTGAAATGGGATATATAAATCCTTTTTCCAAGAGTTTATGAATTTCTTCCTTCACGATGTCCCTAAGATTGGGGTTCATTCGTCGTTGAGGATGGCACACCGGCTGGGAGTCACTTTGATATAAATGTGATGGGTACACATATTATAGGTGTTACCCCTCATGTCTATGTACTCCCAGGAAAATGCCACCTTGTTTTTTTTAAGAGACTGATCAGGTGTTTCTGTTCATCTAGGGAAAGGCTGGGATTAATATTTAGGGTTTTTCCAGACTCTACCTCAATAGGAACACTTTACGAATTTTTCAACACTGGAACTATATGAGTGTCAATGACTAATGCATCTTCTGTGAGATTTTCTTGTTCCTCTTCACCTAGAGTAGTATTCAGGATCTGATAAATTTTCTTATTGACAAAAGTGGGTTCACAGATGAAATTATTAATGGCGTCATCTTCATTTTCATCTTTAAAAGTTAAGGCCTTCCCTATTGTTAATAATGGCTGAACACCCTCTTCTTCCTCTGGTTCCATCCATAACAGAGTTGCAGCTTCTAATATCGGTCAAGCTGGAGGATAGAGAGTGAGGTTCTTTATCTCGGTGCCATCTGATATGGTCATAGACCCAGATCGATAGTTGATGCAAGCATCAGCTGTAGCTAACCAGGGTCTTCCTAGCATCAATGAATGTCCTCCTAGATGCGACTTAGGTTGTAAAACCAAGAAGTCAGCAGGGTACTCCCAAGAATCAACTAAGATGACAAGATCATCCAAAATTCCTTCAGGTTTAATAGTGGACCTATCTGCTAGTTCTAAAATAGTGGGGGTTGGCCTGAGATTAGCGAGCCCAAGTTTTCTTACTGTTTCAATAGTCATAACATTAATTGTTGCTCCTAAGTCTACCAGTACATTGGGTATCTGTGTATGTCCAATCTGCACAGTGACAATGGGATTCCCAGAATCGTCGTATTTGGCCAAGAGGGTTTTTCCCATTATTAATGTAGATAATTTCCCTATGACATGAACAGTGGGAGGATCCCAGGGTTTCCTTCCTGGTTTCCTTGTACACAGATCCCTAACAGTTTTGGCATAGATAGGTACGTCTTGAAGGGTCTAAAGGAGGGGAATTTTAACATAAATATTTTTTAACTCTCCTAAGAGGTTAAATTGAGGTAGTCCCACTACCTTTGGTTACATTAATCTTTCAGGGTATGGCGGTTCCCTAATCAACTGGGTAGGCTGTGCGTCGATAGATGCATCGTTCTGTGTTTTAGCCGACATATTAGTAGGATGTTCAGCATCTTTAATGATGGGGGTCGCTGCATTGGATAAATACTATGGATTCATCCCTTCTTCATGCACAAAGGATGGAACATCATCAATGATCAAAGGCTCCACTGCCTTTCCTGATCGTAAACAGATATCATTGCAGGGTACAGGAGTAAGGGAGTAGAAAAGCATGTTGACAATCTCAAATTGATGGACTGCTTTATTATTTGGGTTAGGGTTAGGTTGAGCAGGCAACTGAGGTTGTATCGACATATTGGGGACAACATTATTTTGGAGTTGCAGCTGCAACTGCTAGTAAGGCTGAGGATATTGAGGAGGGTATGGTTGTTGAGAAAACGTTTGATGTGGAAGCTGTTGAGAGGGTTGATTATGGGGAAACTGATTCCTTGGATGGAAATTCCTCCATCTAGAAGACCAAGAATTTGGTTGGTTTAGTGGTTGTGGTGGCTAAGCCCAAGGGTTCCAGGAGTTAAAATTTTGCATTGAAGGTTGAGAGGGGTACCATTGAGGATTAGAATAAGATGAAGGGAATTGTGTATTCATATGCTGCATATTATTCCAATTATTCATGTTATTCAAAAATGGAAACAAGTCTGGGGTCATACATTGATTTTGAGGATGTCTAGGCTTTTTCTGTGCAATAAAGTAAGTTGGTTCCACCTCTGGAGTTGATGCCTGCAGAACAAACTTCATTTGAGGTAGTGACGGGCATTATTTTGTGTCATGGTTCAACTAGCATAGCTGACACACTTCTACCTTGTCAAGCGCGCACTCCTTCAGAGGGTGGTTCTTTCTACATCTAGGGTAGAATACACCTAGTGTGAGTGTCACATGCCCCAATTTTGTAAAAGTAATATTATCTTATTTGATTTTATTTCAAGACATTATGTTAAATTTTATGCTAAGTTGTAAATGATGACTCAGCAGAGTCAAGGATATTGAATGTAATTCTGAATATTTTAATTATAAATAAATAAAAGTGGAGACAATAGCTTAGGAGAGCTGTTAAAAGAGTGTTTACTGGTCAAGTTGGTGGAGGAGACTGGGTGGAGAGTAAACAGACAAGTGGCAGCATCCTCAAACACTTCCAACTATTGCAGGTGGCAACCTCCCTACATTTGGGGTCATGATCCCCCAAGAAAGTGGGATCAAAGTAGGTGGCTCAATTAATGACAATTGACCCAAAAGACCTAGGAAATCCTTATAAAAATTCCCATTGAAGAGAGCTAGGGCTGCTCATTCTAGGGAAGTGATCATTTAGGTGAATGAACTTCAGAGAATTCAATGCCAAGGGAATTTGTGGAAAGTGTTTGAGGGGATTAAACTGTTGAGTGATCTAGTGTATCTTTTCAGCTGAAGGATCTTACTGCTGAGTGCAAAATCATAACTGAGTCATTGGACTAGTGTATTGTTTGCTTGCTCCATCAGTTCTTAGCCAAGGAGAACAGGAACAGGCTCGGGGGTCCTACAGAGACGCTATTTGAGCGCTCTCTAGGAGTTGGTAGGGAGGAACGGCCTCCTAACACTTTTGTTGTCCAGCTTAATCAGGTACTACAATCTTTTTGTTTTACTGTGTTAAATGGTTAAATGTGAGACTGATTGCTTAATGAATGTTAAATTTTTAGTTGTGAACTGATAGAGTTAGTAATCTTTTAGTTTATTGAAAAATTGAATCTAAAATTTATGAAAAATAATCCTAACCTGTGTTTTTCCACATCTAGAAGGACCAGACCGTACTCTAGCAGAGGCAGTGTATTTTAAATTAGATGAAGGATATGATAGAAATCTGAAATGAATAAAAGTATTATGCATTTCATAATATCATATTAATCTATTTCTGTATGTAGCTTGTTATCAGAAAAGAACATTAACCTGTTTAGTTTGGTTTAATGTTTAACTAGATTGTTGTTGTAAGAATGCTATAAAATAAATAGCCATAATACTTTACATCTAGTAGGTTTATTATATTAATAAGTTATTCAAGTAGATAAGTTATTATTCTTACACAGTACTTGATTTGTAATTATACTATTAACCCGTAACAGAGGCAGTAGAAATAACTCAGATAAAACACTTATTTTATTCTGCTAAGTAAAGATTTAAGTTTGATATACCTAGTTTATTTACTATTAATAATAACTGACTATATCTACAAATATTCAAACCTCAAGTAGGGTGTTATTAACATAATTAATTTCTAAAAGACAAATTAAGTACAGAGTTTATGAACATCTTATCAAAGAACTTTAATAACCCTATTTGTATTTTATTAATAAAAACAACTAGAATACAATAATAACTAGCATTAATAAATGTTATTTATAAAAGAACTAATTCTTTTAACTATTATAAACAAAATTTACTTGTAAAAGAAAGTACAGGGTCGAAACCCTAATAACAACAATATATGTAAATGACAATCATTTAAACGATAATCCAAGTATTTGGATTATTTATTATTAAACAACTAAACTATTGTAGATTATTACAGTCCTTTAAGGACAGTGAAAAGACAACTATGGTAATATAACTTATTATATACCTGTAACAATAATTAAATCAATTAAATTAAGTAACTAAATCTTAAAGAATAAAGTGAAGAAATTATTTTACACACAGGTTACCTACAGGAAACCCTAGCTTGAATATCTGAGGATGTAAGTAAATAATTATAATATGATGGTATAACATTCTTAAAACCATTAACAATATTACTAATGCAAAATAAACAATATACAACAAAATTTCTATTACACAGGCGAATAAGGGTAAAAACCCTAGCTTACAAAATCACCATAAGAGCTTAAAGTTAAACTGAGTTCGAGCTTAAAAGGGAAAATATCTATGCTTTAAACAAAACTATGTATGGCTTGATATGCCACAAAGGCTTTAAACATAACATTGTACAAAAATGAGAAACAAACATTTACAAGTCACGGCTTGAGTTGGATTACCCTGCTGTAAGCAAGGGTTTTACCAAAAACCAAACTAGTAATTTGAAGAACAATAACTCAAAACTGGGTAACAACCATGCCGTAACTTTCCAACTAGAAACTATCCCCTGAGGACTGCACAAGTAGGGAATGTCATTTGATAACCAGGGCTTACCCGTAGCCAAAGCCTCGGTCCTTTGTAAAGTGTTTTTTTCCAAAGGTTGCGAAATGTCACCTACATAATGAAAATGAAAGTTCAGTTAAAAACTAGCTTTCAGAACTATATACTGAAAACAAAATATAGTTTTAAAAACTTTAAAATTGTTTAATTTACTTGGAAGTTAAGGTTATGGAGCCACGAAGGAGCAACAACACCGCAACCAGCGTAATGAGAAGCCAAACCTTCATACTCGCAGTGACAGAGACGACAGGGACTCATGTACAAGACACACTGACAGCAGTTGCAAGAACGAGCTTGGACAAGACCACAAAAGAGTCAAACGACGAAGCTGGAGCTGTCACCAACTTCAACAGCTCTCACGAAAACTCTCAAACCCTACGATGAGGGCAGAGCTTAAACCAACAGCAAGAAAACCTTAATCTATCTCTACAATGACAGGCCATAGATGAACAAGCAAGGAGCCACATACAGGTCGCAAGCCTTATGCTACGAATCTCAACAAACCCTTATAGAGATAAGACTCACAGTACACAAAAGGAGTTTTGAGACCGAATGGTGGAGGCTGAAATGACTTAAACTAAGACTCATAGCATATCTAGCAAACAAAAGGGTAACATGGCCGCCATGAGAATGGTTGCAGAGTAGCCCGAAGGCCCAAGATCTACGGAGGGAAATGACAAAGAGTAGGGTTACAAATAATTTATATCTCTAATGCATGGATAGGAGAATTCCACGTGCCCACTGGAAAATTTAAATGATGCATGGGTTGAGCTTTATAGTCACCTGCATGCCAATAATTTGCAATGATTCGTGAACAAATAATGCAGGAATTATATCGATCAATCATTTTATAAATTTCACCTTTCACATAATATGTTTATAACATAATGTCGTTTGGGTGTTACATGACAAGAAACCTCGGATCGTTGACCAATTTGAAGGTATAGTATTCTTATATTTCGAAACTATTATGTTTGTTTATGTTTGATTTTTTAAAACAAACCCTTCACTCATAAACCAATCAGTTTAGAATGGAAATGATTCATCAAATCATATACAAACGCTGATATTATAATAGGAACTTTACGATTTCCATGTTTGTCATCGTTAAAATATAATAACAATTTTATTATTGTAATGTCCAATTTGATTTGTGCAAGTCGTTGAACAACTACATATATTTATGTTTCCATATACATTACGGTTAACGTAAGATGAGAATATTCTAAACCCACAACTCCAATGGAGATTATGATAAAGGTTGATTAGCACATTAAAGAATAGAATTATATATTCTTTACAAGATCAATGTTCTTTAGACTTGTTTAGGAACTTCAAACTAATGGCAGAATTGTATGTTTATAAACATAATATATA
>LPNX010775905.1:110870-194116 GCA_001517045.1 Pseudotsuga menziesii
TATGAATAGATAGGAAGGCGAAAAGGCTGGTAATCAATCACCTCATGAAATGTATAAATATAGGCATTTGCATTTGAATAATTAATTGGAATCGGGAGTTATTACCAACAGTAACCTATAAGAACAAGTAATCTTTCTGCGTTAGCATAAATACTAAGTAAGCCCGGGATTTCAAAGTTAGATTCCACCTACTTGTCATAAAGAAAACTCATCAGTAAACTGAAATAAAAACAATGCACAAGTTAAACTTAATTTTGTTACAAAAAGGAAAATGCTGAGTTAACATAATTGAGATTATGTAATAGTAATCTTTTAACTGTATCTTTCATTGCTAACCTTTAGCTGTTAATAAACCGCAGTTTCAGCATTTTATGTTATCTCAAAATTTTAAATTTTTGTGTAAATTTGGGGTTTTGACATGGGGTATCAGGACACAAGGTTCAAACACTAGGACTTGATGAAGCCCAACTAGCTTTTAGGAAACAGTAAATTGAATTATTATGCTGATGTATTACTTTTAAATGTTATTCAACAAAGAAATTGTTTTCTTAAGTTTAACAAACATGTATGGAAGGGCTGGAAGAATATGCAGTGGAATCTCCAGTTACTGAACCAGGAAATTTACCAAGAGATCCTATACCAGAGGATTTAACTACCAATTCCTTGGAACTATTACAGACTGTAAAAGTCCTAAAATATGAAATGGAGTCTGTAAAACTAGAAAATGAAAGGATTCCAAGGGCTCGGGAGGAGCTGAATCAGATCCTAATACAAAGGTTTCAAACTGAGGGAAAGGGGTAGAAGAACTGAATCAGAAGATACAAGTCATCAACGTAAATCTAAAAAGATGAAACATACTAAAGATGAAAGCAGTTCATCTTCAGAGGTGTTTGGTGAACAACAAAATTACCATTCTACTAGTGATAGTAGTTATGATAATCAGTACACTAAAAAGAGGAAATACAAACCTTATGAGGAAATTTCTGGGGAATTCAAAAAGATAAAACCACCAACTTTCAATGGAGAGACTGAGAAGGGGGAGGAAGTGGAATCCTGGTTATCTGGGATGAAGAAGTACTTCCAAATATATAACTATTCTAACCATTTAAAGGCTAGAATGGCTATTTACAACCTCTCAGGAAAGGATGACATTTGGTGGCAGGACTTGAAAAGAGTTAAGGGAATAAAAGAGAAAAATGTAAACTGGAGTACCTTTAAGAGGTATTTTAAAAAGAAATTTCTGTTTGAGCAATATTATGAGGAGAGAGCAAAAGAATTTTATGAGTTGAAGTTAGGATCAATGACAATGAAAGATCTGAACAGCAAGTTCTTAAGTCTAATTAGGTATGTTCCATACCTTGTAGATGACAAACCAAAGGTACATCGATTCCTCAACTATCTACCCTATCATATTAAGGACAGGTTTGAATATGACAAACCAAATACTTTGGAAGAAGCTGTGAGGAAAGTTAACTTTTTTTTTGAACAGAATAGGAAGAAGGAAAGCTTAGCCAACTGGAAAGCTAAGAAAAATAATAACCAGTATGAACAAAAGAAGAAGGATTTTGTGCCCAACAAAAATTCTAAGAACAATAAGGCCAGAAATTATCCTAATAATAAGAACTTCCAAGGAAATAAAAATAATTCACCTAGCAATCAGAATAATTCTAAGGGTAAGGAAATTCCTAATAATCATGGAAATTTTACAAAGAACTTTGAGCACAAAGAACCTATAAAGTGCTGGGAGTGTAATGGCTCACACTATGCTTTAGTCTGTCCTAATCGGAAGAAGACTATTAGCAATATTCATACCATATATGAGGAGGTGACCATTGGGGAACTAGAGAGGACAATGCCCAGAATCAACGTAGCCTTGGAGAATCGACAAGCAGAATATCGGACTTCCATGGTGGAAGTAGAAGGTACAATAAATCAGACCCCTGTAACTATTTTGATTGATCTAAGAGCTAGTCTCAGTTATATTGCACCTAAAATGGTAGAAAAATGTAAGTTATCTGTTGAAAAAATTGAGAATTCTTGGTTGGTTCAGTTAACCACTGGTGCTAAAAGAAAGGTAGCTTGTTTTGTAAAAGAATGCGTAGTAGTTATGGATCATTTTGAAACTGTTTTCAAGCTTAATGTATTGCCTATTAGTTCTTATGATTTGCTGATTGGTATGGACTGGTTAGAACAACATAGAGTAATTCTAAATTGTTATGATAAAACCTTCACATGTTTAAACAGTGACAGAAAACCAGTAAGTGTAAAGGGAATCCCTAGAAAAACCACCATAAGGGAGATTTCTTCCCTACAGCTTAAGAGAGCTGTTAGGAAGGGATGTAAAGCTTATGCAGTAACAATAAATGATGAGGAGAGTCTAATCAAGACAGATAAGTTAAAATTGGAATACATACTAGTATTAAAATAATATGTAGATATATTCCTTGAAGAAATTCTGGGACTACCTTCGAAAAGGGAATTGCATTTCACCATTGAGCTGGTACCGGGTACAGTACCTAGCTCAAAGGCCCCTTATTGAATGAACATACTTGAACTTAATGAATTAAAGTCTCAATTAAAAGAACTAATTGATAAAAAGTATATTCGACCAAGTGTTTCTCCCTGGGGGGCACCTGTCATCTTCGTTAAGAAAAGGACGGCACCATGCAACTTTGCATAGATTACCGTCAATTGAATAAGATGACTATTAAAAATCGATACCCGTTTCCCCGCATAGATAATCTGTTTGATCAACTACGTAGAGCCACGGTGTTTTCGAAAATAGATTTAAGGTCTGGATATCATCAATTCATGATTAAATATGAAGACATCTTTAAGACAGCTTTCAGAACTAGATATGGTCATTACGAATTTATCATCATGCCATTCGGGCTTACTAATGCCCCAACTGTTTTCATATGTTTCATGAAAAACATTATGCATAATTATTTAGATAATTTTGTGGTCGTGTTTATCGACGACATTCTAATCTATTCAAAAACTGAAGAAGAACATAAAAAACATCTAAAAATTGTTTTGCAAGAGTTGCGAGATCATCAACTCTTTGCAAATTTTGGTAAATGTGATTTCTTCAAGGATAAGATTCAGTACTTAGGTCATGTGGTGACCAAGGAAGCAATTTCAGTAGATCCTGAAAAGATAAGGGCAATCGAAGATTGGCTAGTTCCTAAGGATGTGACGGATGTTCGATATTTCATGGGCATTACCGGTTACTACCGGAGATTCATTGAAGGTTTTTCGAGGATTGCGAATCCAATAAATTCCTTACAGAAGAAGGGAAAGAAGTTCGACTGGAATTAGAAAGGTGAGGAAAGCTTTAAAAAGTTAAAAAATTTATTAACTAGCACACCTATTTTAAGAATAGTTGATCCTAATAAAGAATTTGTAGTATGCACTGACGCCTGCAATGATGGCTTAGGCAGTGTTCTGACTCAAGAAGGGCATGTTATTAACTATGAGTCTAGAAAGTTAAAATTTCATGAAAATAATTATGCAACATATGATATGGAATTAACAGCTGTTATACACACTCTAAAGATGGGGCGACATCACCTAATTGGTAGAAAATTTATTTTAATGACTGATAATAAAGGATTGAAGTATCTATTAGATCAGCCTAATTTAATTGCCAGACAAGCTAGGTGGCTAGCTTTCTTAAGTGAGTATGATTTTGAAATTTAGCACATAAAAGGTAAAGAAAATAAAGTTGCTGATGCATTAAGTAGGAATACAATGCTGAATTTTGCAGTAGCTATCAGCACTTATGCTACATATTTGGATGAACAGCTTAAAGAAGGAATAGAACAAGATGAAATTTACCAAAGTTTACAAGCTAAAACTAAAGAAAATCCAACAGAAATCTTAAGTAATGGTTACAGTTTAAATGCAAAAGAATTTTTACTGTATAAAGACAGAATGTATGTACCTAATGTACCTAAAGTTAAGCTGTTAATTCTGGATGAAATTCATAAAACTCCATACTTAGGTCATCCAGGTTATCAAAAGACTATAACTATGTTAATAAAAGAGTATTTTTGGCCAAATATGAAGACTAAATTAACAGAATATATTGCTAGGTGTTTTGAGTGTCAACAGGTGAAAACTAAACATCAACACCCAGCTGAATTGCTTTAGCCATTACCCATTCCTAGCTGGAAATGGGAGATAATTAGTCTAGATTTTATTACTGGCCTGCCTAGAAATCAGAATAAAAATGATTCTCTCATGGTAGTAGTTGATAAGTGAAGCAGAGTAGCTCACTTTATACCTATTAAAACTACTTATAAAGATGCAAACATAGCTGATATCTTTCTAAAACAAATTTTCCGATTGCATGGAGTACCAAAAGTCATAATCTCAGATAGAGATCCTAAATTTACAAGAAACTTTTGGAAGTATTTGTTTAAAGGGTTAAACACTACATTAAATTTTAGTACTTCACTCCATCCTCAAACAGATGGACAAACTGAAAGGGTAAACCAAGTACTGGAAGATCTATTAAGAATGTATTTGAAATACCAACCAAGTAAATGGGAGGATTATTTGCATTTGGTAGAATTTGCTTATAATAATAATTATCAGACATCAGCTAGATTTAGTCCTTTTCAAATTTTATATGGATGAAAATGTAATACTCCTATTTCTTGGAGTAATCCAGTGAATAGATTGGTATTAGGTCTTGAACTATTAAAAGAAATGGAAGAAATTGTAAAACAGGTGCAAGGTAATCTAAAGTTGCACAGGATCGGCAGAAAAGTCAAGCAGACTTAAAAAGAACTCCAAAGGAGTTTCAGGTAGGTGAACATGTGTTCATTAAGGTAAGGCCCAAAAAGAGCTGTCTGAGATTGGGGAGTTGTGCAAAATTGGCATCTCGTTACTGTGGTCCATTTGAAATTCTGTCCAGGATTCGACAAGTAGCTTATCAATTAGCATTACCACCAAATTTAAGAGTACATAATTTTTTTCACATTTCTGTATTAAAGAAATATGTCCATGATGCTACTCATGTTTTTAACTAGAATGATGTATAGGTGGAACCAGAAGGATATTTTCTGGTGGAACCGGACTGTATCCTTGGGCAAAAGGAGATCACACTTTGGAACTGCACCATTGGACAGCTGAAGGTGTAATGGAAGCACCTTAGTCCAGAGGAAGCCACCTGGGAATTGGAAAGTAATATGTGAGATGCATATCCAATTTTGTTCCAGGGGAATTCTGAGAATGAAGAATAAATAACATCGAGGACGATGTTATGTTCTAAGGGGGTGTGTATGTCACATGCCCCAATTTTGCAAAAATAATATTATCTTATTTGATTTTATTTCAAGACATTATGTTAAATTTTATGCTAAGTTGTAAATGATGACTCAGCAGAGTCAAGGATATTGAATGTAATTTTGAATATTTTAATTATAAATAAATAAAAGTGGAGACAATAGCTTAGGAGAGCTATTAAAAGAGTGTTTATTGGTCAAGTTCATGGAGGATACTGGGTGGAGAGCAAACAGACAAGTGGCAGCATACTCAAACACTTCCAACTGTTGCAGGTGGTAACCTCCCTACATTTGGGGTCATGATCCCCCCAAAAAGTGGGATCAGAGTAGGTGGCTCAATTAATGACAACTGACCCAAAAGACCTAGGCAATCTTTATAAAAATTCACGTTCAAGAGAGCTGGGGCTACTCATTCTAGGGAAGTGATCATTCAGGTGAATGAACTTCAGAGAATTAAATGGCAAGGGAATTTGTGGAAAGTGTTTGAGGGGATTAAACTGCTGAGTGATCTAGTGTATCTTTTCATCTGAAGGATCTTACTGCTGAGTGCAGAATCATTACTGAGTCATTGGACTAGTCTATTGTTTTCTTGCTCCATCAATTCTCAGCCAAGGAGACCAAGAACATGCTCGGGGGTCTTGAGGAGACGTTGTTTGAGCACTCTTCAAGAGTTGGTAGGGAGGAACAACCTCCTAACACCGTTGTTGTCCAGCTTAATCAAGTACTACAGTCTTTTTGTATTATTGTGTTAAATGGTTAAATGTGAGACTGATTTCTTAATGAATGTTAGATGTTTAGTTGTGAACTGATAGAGTTAGTAATCTTTTAGTTTATTGAAAAACTGAATTTGAAATTTATGAAAAATAATCCTAACTTGTGTTTTTCCACATCTGGAAGGACCAGACCGTACTCCATCACAGGCAGTGTATTTTAAATTAGATGAAGGATATGATAGAAATCTGAAATGAATAAATGTATTATGCATTTCATAATATCAAAGTAATCTATTTTTGTATGTAGCTTGTTATCAGAAAAGAACATTAACCTGTTTAGTTAGGTTTATTGTTTAACCAGATTGTTGTTGTAAGAATGCTAGAAAAGAAATAGCCATAATACTTTACAGGTAGCAGGTTTATTATATTAATAAGTTATTCAAGTAGATAAGTTATTATTCTTACACATTACTTTATTTGTAATTATACCATTAACCTGTAACAGAGGCAGTAGAAAAAACCTAAATAAAAAACTTATTTTATTCTGCTAAGTAAAGATTTAAGTCTGATATACTTAGTTTATTTACTGTTAATAATAACTGACTATATCTACAAATATTCGAACCTCAAGTAGGGTGTTATTAACATAATTAATTTCTAAAAGACAAATTAAGTACAAAGTTTATGAACATCTTATCAAAGAACTTTAATAACCCTATCTGTATTTTATTTAATAAAAACAACTAGAATACGATAATAACTAACATTAATAAATGTTATTTATAAAAGAACTAATTCTTTTAACTATTATAAACAAAATTTACTTGTAAAAGAAAGTACAGGGTCGAAATCCTAATAACAACAATATATGTAAATGACAATCATTTAAACAATAATCCAAGTATTTGGATTATTTATGTGATGTCCCCGGTTTCAACCACGTTTGCATGATGTATATATTGTAATTAATCGTGGTGAGGAGCTCCAGGCAAAAGCCCCACCATCGATTTGGTTATGTATGTTTCGACAATGGGGATAATTGTCGGTGATATGCTGTGCTATAAGGCACATTATAATTCGGCATCATGTAAACACGCACATCAATTAAAATAAACCACAACCAGCTATGGCAGTGCAACGTTGAATGAAAAAGGCATGATTCCAAAGGATAAGGGGTGGGGGATGTCAAACCTTGGTTATGGGGGAAAAACCCATGTTTTACCACCTTGTTGATTTTCCATCTTCCCTTGTCAACCTCTTTAATGCTTCAGCTGGTGGTTGAGGAGTTATGGCTGAGTGGCTGAGGGCATTTATTGCTAAAGGGGTGGTGGTTGTGGTAGGCTGTCAGCCTTACCCACTTGCCCACTCCACCCACATTTGCCATTCTTCTCCCTCACGCACTCCTCCCTGGTCAGTTCACACTCACCATGATTTTGGTCTGTTGGCTCTTCACGCACAGGATCTGGGCAATTTTTGGTCTCACGCAGGCATTTTCTTCCTCCTCACGAGTTACTAAATGCTCAGGCACTTGCAATTCGTGTCCTCCCGACTGCTATGCATTCTCACGCAGAGAATTTCCCTCCCGTTTCTCATTTTTGTGCACAGGAATTTCCTGGGTTTTTACCCACGTCGTTTTCCTCTGCGGATTGGTGAATGGAGTGGCTGAATCCTTTCCTCACGGGATGAAGGTGGGGTTTCGCATTATTGTTCCTCACGCACAGGTCAGGAAACTGTAAATTTGTCTGCATTATGGTCCACATATGTTTTCCCAGCAGCTTTGGTTGTGCAAAATGGGTCGTTGCTCCCCATGTCACGGGTAATGTGTATGCTAATGGGTTTTGTTGGCTGTGGTGTCCAACTGCATTTCGGGCCACTTGGTATTTGGGGGAGCTGTTGATTATCCATTGTGGTCTGTGTTGAGTTCCCATGGCTATGCTGGGAGTGCTGTTGATTATCCGTTGTGGTCTGTGATTTGTGTTATTGTCCATTGTGTGTTTGGGCGGCTGAAGTACCTTGTTTGGGTTGCAGCTGGGTTGTTTTGGCCACGTTAGGGCCAAAACCAGCTCTGAGTTGCTTAGCGGGCTGAGCTGTGCCTCATTTTGGTTTGGGTCTGCCACCCTGTTATTTATGCCTTCATCACAGAGCAGTGAATGAAGTTGTTTTGCTGCTGGTTTGTAGTGGTTGAGCCTTGGACTGTGCTGGCTTGGCTTGTCTGTTGAAAGCCCATGAAACCCAGCTGTGTTGGTTGCTATTTGTGCCCCTTGGCTATGTATAAGGCTGCAATTGACCCTTATTCCGAAGGAACCATGCCCAGCTCGGGGGTGGCAGCGTTGCTGAGAGACTGATGAGCACGCTGGCCTATGGTTGGGTGGAACGTTGCAGCGACGTAGCTGGTTGCGGGTGAATTCTTCATCAAAAGATAAGTACTGCTGGTTACTTCATCTCTGTAATTTATATTGATGTTAAATGCTGGAATGTATTGGTGTTGCTTCTGCTATATGATTGAAGAGTTTTGCATCTGTGTATGTTTGTAAATTTTATGTCCAGCATTGATTTCTTTGATTATGTTCATGGGGCGGTTTGCCCGATTGATTTGTTGATGTTCGTCGCGTCCTCTTCGTCGGTCGGAGGCAAGGGGACATGACAATTTATTATTAAACAACTAAACTATTGTATATTATTACAGTCCTTTAAGGACAATGAAAAGACAACTATGGTAATATAACTTATTATATACCTGTAACAATAATTAAATCAATTAAATTAAGTAACTAAAACTTAAAGAATAAATTGAAGAAATTATTTTACACAAAGGTTACCTACAAGAAACCGTATCTTGAATATCTGAGCCTGTAAGTAAATAATTATAATATGATGGTATAACATTCTTAAAACCATTAACAATATTACTAATGCAAAATAAACAATATACAGCAAAATTTCTATTACACAGGCGAATAAGGGTAAAAACCCTAGTTTACAAAATCACCATAAGAGCTTAAAGTTAAACTGAGTTCGAGCTCAAAAGGGAAAATCTCTATGCTTTAAACAAAACTATGTATGGCTTGACAGGCCGCAAAGGCTTTAAGCATAACATTGTACAAAAACGAGAAACAAACATTTACAAGTCACGGCTTGAGCTGGAGTACCCTGCTATAAGCAAGGGTTTTAACAAAAACCAAACTAGTAATTTGAAGAAGAATGACTCAAAACTGGGTAACAACCATGCCGTAACTTTCCAACTGGAAACTGTCGCCTAAGGATTGCACAAGCATGGAATGCCATTTGATAACCAGGGCTTACCCGTAGCCAGAGCACCAGTCCTTTTTAAAGTGTTTTCTGCCAAAGGTTGTGAACCGTCACCTACATAATGAAAATCAAAGTTCAGTTAAAAACTAGCTTTCAGAACTATATACTGAAAACAAAATCTAGTTTTAAAAACTTTAAAATTGTTTACTTTACCTGGAAGTTAAGGTTATGGAGCCACGAAGGAGCAACAACACCGCAACCAACGTAATGAGAAGCCAAACCTTCATACTCACAGCGATAGAGACGACGGGGACTCATGTACAAGCCACACTGACAGTAGTTGCAAGAACGAGCCTGGACAAGACCACGAAAGAGTTAAACAACGAAGCTAGATCTGTTACCATCTTCAACAGCTCTCACGAAAACTCTCAAACCCTACGACGAAGGCAGAGCTTAAAGCAACAACAAGAAAATATTAACCTATCTCTGCAATGAGAGGCCACTGATGAACAAGAAAGGAGCCACATACATGCTGCAAGCCTTATGCCACGAATCTCAACAAACCCTTATAGAGATAAGACTCACAATACACAGAAGGAGTTTTGAGACTGAATGGTTGAGGCTGAAACGACTTAAACCAAGACTCGGAGCATATCTAGCAAACAGAAGGGTAACATGGTCACCATGAGAATGGTTGCAAAGCAGCCTGAAGGCCCAAGAAATACGGAGGGAAATGACAAAGAGTAGGGTTACAAAGAATTTATATCTCTAATGCATGGATAGGATAAGTCCACGTGCCCACTGGAAAATTTAAACGATGCATGGGTTGAGCTCTATAGTCACCTTCATGCCAATAATTTGCAATGATTCGTGAACAAATAATGCAGGAATTATATCGATCAATCATTTTATAAAGTTCACCTTTCACATAATATGTTTATAACATAATGTCGTTTGGCCGTTACATGAGAAGAAACCTCAGATCGTTGACCAATTCGAAGGTATAGTATTCTTATATTTCGAAACTATTATGTTTTTTTATGTTTGATTTTTTAAAACAAACCCTTCACTCATAAACCAATCAGTTTAGAATGGAAATGATTCATCAAATCATATACAAATGTCGATATTATAATATGAATTTTATGATTTCCATGTTTGTCAATGTTAAAATATAATAACAATTTGATTATTGTAATGTCCAAGTTGATTTGTGCAAGTCTTTGAACAACTACATATATTTATGTTTCCATATACATTACGGTTAACGCAAGATGAGACTCCTCTAAACCCACAACTCCAATGGAGATTATGATAAAGGTTGATTAGCACATTAAAAAATAGAATCATATATTATTTACAAGATCAATGTTGTTTAGACTTGTTTAGGAACTTCAAACTAATGGCAGAATTGTATGTTTATAAACATAATATATATATATATGTAAAACCAATGTTGATTGGGAATAAATGATAAAGATGGCTAGTATGGTAAAAGATTATATATAGAACTCTTTTACATAATCTAGTTGGGAATAGATTTTACTAGTCATAGGTTGTTTCTTAACCTGGCAGTCTGCTGGTAATTTACCATGTCTTATACTTAGTAAAATGATTTTTTTGCTTACACAAAATAACTGGTGCTTACCATAGAATAGAAGGTTGATAATTATAGAAACATCAACCTTAGAAATTGTTGGTAAATAGTAACTTAATACAAGAAAAGTATTATAAAGTAATCAAAATTAAAATGGTTTGACCTACTCGAGTCTATAATCAATAGAACCTCATGGTTTGACATAGATTTAAGAGATGTAGGAAACTGTTTTTTCTTATGAAAAGATACTGTTGTTGTCACACTAATCAACTTAACTGTCAAAAGTTACAGGCTGTAAGTTTCACTACAGAAGATAAATATCGAGCAACTCGATACTCAAGTGAGTGGTATGATGACGTATAATAACCCAAAGTACAATAGTATAACGTTGCAAGTAATACTTATTAAAGTAGAAGTTATCAAGCAACTAAGATTACAAGTTTAGAGCCACAAAAAGTATTTTATTGTCGCTACGTACATTAAAGAAAGGAACTCAATCATTTAAACTTCGTTTACAAGAACAACTGAAGAAAACAAATTGTTTTTACCTCACGGATGTTCATTTGAAATATAGAAGCTTATTTACTAAGCTTGTTAATTGCAGATAGAAATACTGTTGGATACTTTATGAAATTAAAAACGTTACTCGATCATTCATACCTGTAACCTGTAAGAACAAGTAATCTTTTTGTGTTAGCATAAATGATAAGCAATCCCAGGATTTCAAAGTCAGATTCCACCTACTTGTCATAAAGAAAACTCATCAGTAAACTGAAATAAAAACAATGCGCAAGTTAAACTTAATTTTGTTACAAAAAGGAAACTGCTGAGTTAACATAATTGAGATTATGTAATACTAATCTTTTAATTGTATCTTTCATTGCTAACCTTTAGCTGTTAGTAAACCGCAGTTTCAGCATTTTATGTTATCTCAAAATTTTAAATTTTTGTGTAAATTTGGGGTTTTGAAAGTGAGATCCTCTACTGCTTGTTTTTTCTTTTCCCTCAGGACATCTGTTTCCCAGGAGATGGAGCTCATCATTTCTATTTTGAAATTTTCAAGGAGATTTCCTATCTCTGCACGGGTGGCTCCTCCATTAGATGAGTTATGAGTTCTGTCGAAGACATCATGTTCTAATTTGTCCCATTTGTTATTCCTGGAAGACCCCCTGGAGTACCTTTTGTACAGTTCCACGATATTTTCAAAGGACTCCTTGGAGATATCCCCCTTTCTTAACAGGTTTAACATGTCTAGGCAATCATCCCTAATCCCGCGAAGTAGGATTATTTTAAGCACATCTAACCCCATATTAGTCTGTCCAGCTCTCTGAACATTATATAAAATCCTTTTGAAAAAATCTTCTAGACTTTCATCATCCTTCTGTAACATTTTAAACAGTTCTTCTCTCTTATCCTTGGTATTGCAATACTCCTAATATTTCTCCAGGAACATCTGTTTCATCTTGTCCCAATTAGTGACAGTTCCACCTCCTAGGCTCATAAACTAGTGTAATGCATTGTCCTTCAGAGTGGCAGGGAAGAGTTTCAACTTCCGTGCGTTGGTGGTGTAGTCATAGCTACGACAGAGGATATCAAATTCGAAAAGAAATTCGTCTAGATCCTGTGCCTCTTTTCCATAAAATCGAGGCAACACCGATGGTGATATATTTTTCATGGGGGCCATCCCTTCTGGTTGTTGAATTAGGAACTGAAGTGTAGCCACCGTCCCTTCAGGCAGGGAATTACCCTCATGATGATGATTTTCTCCCATTGCCTCTTCCTCTTCAAGATCGCGTATGTTACTCATATTTTCTTATGCTTTATCCTCTTCCTTTTTCCACTGATCGATGAATTTATGATGGAACTGTGTCCACTCCTCTTCAGTCAAAACCTTCCCGTTAATGTGATAGATCATATCTCGATCAGCCAATCCTGCAGTACTAACTCTGTCTTCCTCTGTAGGGGTATTTGAGGGTATTGTAGCTCCTCGTGTGTTCTCCACTGTAGAGACTGACGCTGCCACTCTAGGGGCGGCAGGGCTTCTTCTGATGGGTGTTTCCTGATAGCGAGCCCTGGTAGAAGAATTGGTTCTATAAACCAAGTTGTCAATGAATGTTCTTCTCCCCAATGTTGGACTTCTCCCATGGCCTCGACCAGTTGCAGCGTTAGTGTTCTGTGGGGTTCTGGGATTTGTAAGATGGTCACGCTGTACCATTCTTGTATTCATGCAACCCAAAACATGCAAATGAAAAAAAATTGAAGAAGAATGAATAAAAACAATTACTGGATGCAACTACAATAGTGTCTAATACTTATGCTCCCCGGCAACGGAACCAAAATGTTAGGCACCCTATATGCAAGTTAATTAAACCTAACATACAGAGTGTTCAATATAAATTGTCAACCTAGGGAAGTCTCTTATTTCAAGGATAATATGCACTATATATGATTTAAACACTAAGTAGCTGATGTTGTAAGTAAATGATCCTACTTTCTTGTTCAACCACACTCATCCCATACTCTACTTAATCTAATCTACTTTCTCAAGAATGCAATCACAAGTACCTCCTACGATTCTTAATCTAGGATTGAAATATTTAGGAAATAACATCTAGATTACTTTTGCAGAAAGTAAAATCCCTGATTACCAAACCATATAAAGATCCATCCAACTATCCTGATTTAGTTATTCTAGAAATCCAAAGTACATTAATTGAATTCAGCTACTGTAGAAATTCAAAGTACAGGAATTGAATTCAACTATTCTAGAAATTAAAAGTACAGAATGAAATTATGCAATTATAATTGCAAAGGAACAAACTGTAAAGATATAAAGAAAATAGTAATTGAAAGAACTAGGGATGAACAGGGCTATCACAGCTATCACATAGTTGCATAAAAGACAGTTAACCTATACAGTTGACTGACACACCACGCCACTGCAGTTTTACAAGAGATGCAATTACTGATTATTCAAATGACACACTGTAAATTAATAAATGTTGCAGCTTACTATAAATAAAGGAAATTATCACAAAATTACACAACAGAAGAAATACACTACCTAATTAACTCATCAATCCCTATGGGAAGGCGGGCCCAGCCTTCACACAGAGATGCTAGGAGTAACACACGTTAAAACACCAAGATCTGAAGAATCAAACTCCTTGTATTAAAAAAAAGTGGCAGATGAACACGCAACCTTACTCATAGTTGATACAATAATTTGGTTAAAAGTTCAACCCTTGGCTTAGAATGGTTCCCCATATTTATGCAATTACAATCATAACCTCTTCCTACTATTATCGGGCAGCCATGAAGATCTCTGATCTTCAGGCTGAACTAATTACAATAAGTTGTTACAGTCATGGCAAAATTAGAGCAGAAGATATAGGGAAGCTGTTATTTGAGCCAAAAATAATGATCATGGTTGATTGAGAAGATATTCCGTGGATTACAGCTACTTTTGAGCAGCGACGCACTATTGCCTCCAAATCTGTCGCAATCTGTTGCAGCTACCCTTGTACAGCTCGCATGGAATAATACACTGGGACCGCATTCTTTGGGCAATGATGGAATGGATGGTGATCAACTTTAGCAATGAATGTCCATCCCTCCTTTGACATGTTCGGCTCGCTACACCTGTATTCTCTATATCTCAAAATATCTTTATAAAACCATCATATGTTAGCATAATTTAAGATGTAGAGCCCTGATTACCACAATCCTAAGCATTAATAAAATAAGACAATGATTAACCATACCTGTATGACTTAAGGGGCCAAGTGAGGGAAAAACATCTGTTTAGCATGCATAATAGAATAGGATGAGGCAAAAAGAGGTGGATAAGGGTGGTAAAAAGGGGGCCATTTCTAGACCCAACAAAGACTAGATCATACACAACATTCACAGAACTTCCATTAAAATAAAGAAATAGGTATTAAAGGGTTTTTTAAACTATCTGATTACATATATCAACTAAAAGAGACTATCATCATCTCTCACATAACAACGTCTAAATATATAATGTTTTACAACAGGGGGAGCAAGTCAACCCTTTCAGTGCCACGACTGCTCTTAAGATAAAGCAGTCATCATGACAGGTAACTAAACTAATAACTAACATATGACGTTTCCTCCTTCTTTGCAAATATGGTTTTTCTCTGGCGTGCGATGTGGCATACAAACTCATCTTAATCGTAACTGGTGTCAAGGTGTCACACAGAGGCATCATACGAGCACTCTTCCAGAAGGAGGCTCATGCTAACATGCTGGCACGTGGTCACAATAGTTTCCGACCATTACATGCCTTTAACACTTAGGAATCAATTGATAGCAATGCACGGTTGATTCGGTGGTTCAAACGGTGAGCTGAACAATGTGATGGATATGCTCTATGCACATCTAGGATGGATGCAATACCTGCTTGTTGATTCGCTGAAGACCATGGTTCTGCAGTGACAGTTTCATATATTAGGATATCATTACATATCATCGAATTTAAACAAGAAAATTATGAAATAATGCAAAATAAAACATAACTTTCATAAGCTTGAAATATGACCATACTTGCTGCTGAATGGCGAACTGTATGGTAGAAAATACGCCAAAAGGTAAAAAAACATGTGCTCAATATGTAAAATATTTAGCCAAAAATGGTGACAAAATGAGGACCAACATTCCCCCAAACCGAAGGAATGCCAGGTCGCACTGGTCAAAATAAAATATAGCATTAGGAGGGAGGCAGAGTTGCGTTAGCAGCTGCCTCTAACTTTGATGAAGCGAATGGTTTGAACTTTAGTTTCCTAGCCTATGCTTTCAAAAGGGCATGCCTTTCTTGCTGATTCCTCTGTGACAAACTAACAATCTTGTGGAGGTCCTCCATATTTTTGATATGTAACCGCAACTCTTTTTTCTCCTCTCGAAGATCTAAAATCAACTTAACATATCCTTCATTTTTCTTCGTTGATTGAGTAAACTCATAAGTTAACTGGTCTATTGTTGGTTGCAGTTGCGTAGATGGATCTGTGGACTATTTGGAATCTCATGGAGGACTCATTTCCCTTGATGGTGGATCCAAATCAATAGTAGGAATGTGTTCTTCAGGGCTAATATCCTAGGTAGATGCAATAATGTTCGTTTGATCAGCATCCTTTAGTAATTTGGCAGAAAGACTGGCTAATGTTAACAGGGATGAATTTGGGTTGATTTTCTCTAATCTAGCCACATCGTCTGAATGACTGGTATGCACATTAGACTGAACTATGGTCTAGGTACTAGGCTGGAGAATACACTGAACATTTTTTTCCTTTGTTTTCTGGTGCGAGGTCATGAGAAAGGTATGAATTCGATGGACACAAGACTAGCAGGATTATTTTGTGCATATGGTCTAGGTTCTGAGGTATCTTTGTCAATGTGGATGATATTGGGGTTTTCCTCTTCTATAGGTGAGGTTTGACTTGTCCCACGATGAAGATAATGGGATCGTTTGCGGATATTAAGATGGGGATTAAACACCTTGAATACAAAAGTTTCCCAAGGTTGGTTTCACTCCTTGAGTTGGTCTAGGATTAAAAGTTTGATCAAGCTGTGGTGGTATAAGCTATTTTTGGGGAGAAGGGTATTTTTGCGAACCAGGTTCGACATTTTTTCTAGATGTTCGAAGGAAAAAGAAAGGAAAATTAAGACATCTATTGTCAACGAAATGGGCCAATAAACGGAAATGACAGGATTTGAAAACACTAAAATTACATTCACAGGTAACTAGATGAATAATGACCGTCAGCAGATTGATGTATTCGGGATTTTTCCAACTATGGTGATAACCTTTTACGCCTATCACATGTCAGAATTCAGTCTTGAGGGAAAATTTATGCGATGCCTATGGAACAAACCAATGCTTCTTCCATTTCTCTCCTTCTCGGGGAATCTTGGTTGCACGTACAATTGATTCCTCTGTGACTTGGAAGGAAATATGTCCTACCCTAGTCGTCCTCTCATCAAACCCTATCGCAAAAAGCAAAAAGCAATGAGATTTCCTCATCATATCCTTGCAATAGATAGAGAAACGGGTTCCAATCGACGCGGAAAAATACTTCTTGGCGTTCTCTGAACACTGTCATTAGGAACAAATCTTGGTAACTTTCCAGCTCAAACCGGTTCGGCATGGTTTAAGTAGAGGGAAGAATACAGACTTTGTAGGGAGTATGAGAGAAAGGTGGCTAAAATGCTCTACAGTGATAACGGTCAGTGAAAATGATGGAATGGGAGAAGGTTCGCACAGTGTTGATTTAAAACGTACTGCATTCAACCTACCAAATGATCATGCAAACAACTCGGCATGCTTAGATGATTGTGCCATTATGGCAATCTTTGAAACGTGTGTCATCAAAAACGCATAATTGAATTAGTTTCTAAAGTTTAGTTAGTTCAACCATGTCCAAATTGAACTTTGGACAGGTTGAACATGTAACTTAATTCAAATATATAACCAAATTCATAACAATAGGCTTAGTTCAACAAGAAATTTGACTTATCTGATAGCTTATGCGTGCGAGCGGAAAAGAGGATAATGGTGATGGAAGAGTCATGATGATTAGGAAGTACCCTATGGTCATAGCATATACATATGGAGGTAAAATGAAATCGTATTATATCTAATTCATACTATCATGAATCGATATTAGTCATAATATCCTGTGGATGTGACTCTAATGATATGACTCGGATTTTTTCCCAAACAAAATTAAGCTAACACTTAACCATAGATACAAAAATATCATAATTTTGATTCAGATCATGATTTGGCTTTTTATTCATACCGACATTCGACCCTTCATATGATCCTTCATATAGATTTCCATAAAAATGAGCTTGCTAGATCAAACTGCTGCTAATTGTGGCTTTTCCTAGGCTGCTAGGCCACAAAGAAGTCATAAGAAATAATTCTCTAGTGTTCTTCCTTATTCATCCAAAATTTTAAAACGAGTTTCGCTATTTGCATTATCCTGCAAGCACTTTGTCATTTGGCAATGAGTCTCTTAGAAGTAAAAATAAAGAAAGACACTCTAATCCTCCCCTAAACCAAATATATGGCATGTCCCCAAGCCATACAAGAAAACTAAGTAACTTCCAAAATAAATTAACAAAAGTTCAATCATGCTGTTGTAATTTTGTAAAAGAGAGAAAGACTAACCAATAAGTGGAAAGGATCCAAATATATACATTTATTAAAAAAATAACAGTGCTCAAATATGTAGATATATAAATTTATCATTTATCATGTGATGAAGATATAAGTGAAAGTACCATAGGGAAAACTAGGCATCCATGCCTCATTGTAAGGATATCTTGTCATCTAAAGAAATTTTGAGCTCACCTTCGAATTTGTAGGAGTTTACAGCTATGGGTCCCATTTCTAGGATAAAAGCATATCCTAGATATGGATTGAATTTAGATTGTCGGATCCAAGGCCAACTTACAGTTATTCTTTAATGACATCATAAACAATAGGCCTAAACATATTTTTCTTTTAAACCATGTGCATAATGGTTCATTAACCAGATCTCTTTTACCCAATATTGCCCCACTCTCAGTAGGCCTATTTAGTACCTTGGCGGGTTTATCTTGGTACCATGCAAGCATAGCCCCGCTGCCAGCGAGCCTGTTCAGTACCCCGATGAGTTTACCTACATTTATCGAACTTCCTTGTTGTTAATTTGTTACTTAGCATTGACCTGCTACCAGCAGGCTTGTTCAGTACTCCGATGGGTTTTCCTTGTACAAATATTATGAGTATATGGAATTCGATTGGTACTAGAGCATGCTAAACCCTGCTAAACACATGAGTTATAATTTTTTTTTTTATAAAATGGCCTTAACTATAGACATGTCAAAAGAGAATAACTTAAAGATGTTCCTGGGCCTCTCAGTCTATCTTCTTTATAAAAGATAATGTTCCCCACAAGCAGAAATTCCACTTATCCTGGAGTGTCCTAAAAAATATTTAAGAGTCAAGTTTTTATAACAAGTGTAGATGAGCTAGTAATCCCTAGGTGTGAAAATTATGAAGAACATGATAATTAAAGTGAGTATTTTGATCACTTGTTCAATAATCGGAAATGTACATGTCTGAAGCATAAAGCAATCATAAAATAAGTGGTTTGAAAATGATATACAAGAATTCTAAAACTTCAAAGTTAAGATATGTTTTGAGTGTTTTTTTTAGACTACTTTCTTTTTCAGGTAATATCCCATGAGTTGTTCAAAGAAATAGAAAGACCCACTTGTAACCAAATTTTGAAACCATTTGTTAGATTATTTGTTTTATTTGTAAAAACATAGAAAAAGAGTCCCCTACAAAGAAATAATTAGAAATGACTCTTATTTATTCAAAAAAATATGCACATACTGACATATTTACAAATGATGATAACCCACAATATTTTTAAGGATTGGGAGGAGGAAGAGTCTTTGGAGAGGGGAGTCCAATGATTGCCTCTATCTTGGTAGGATCCATCTTGATCCCTTGGGGAAAAATATGATGACCCATGCAAATATAACATGCAGAGGTTTTGTTTAATGGACATTCCTGTCAAGGATGTTTAGTTTCACATTTTGGACAGAAATTGCTCTTTGCCACTAATTCTTCTTCTTGGTTCTTCATGTAACTTTGGTTTCTAAAGTGAGTATACCTGGAAGATTTCTTTCAAGGTGAGAATGGGGTGTCCCAACGTTCTTTCCCAGGAGAAATATCCCTCTGATCACCCATTCTTTTATTGGATCTTGTAGGAATAGGAGATGCTACTAAGGATGTGTCAATTTGTGGGGTTACTATGTTTATTGAATTACCAAAGAGAGATTTCACCTAGGCGATATTGACAAAATTAGTTAAGTTCAGCTCCTCTAAAAAGTTGTATCATCTAATTTTGTGACTTAGTGGAAGGTTTAAGGGTTTCCAATGGTTTCTCCTTTTGAACTTTGTCAGGAATGAGGCTTGTTATAGCTAATTTTACCACACATGGTGAATCACACTTTTATGGCCTTCCCTGTCCCTATGTAGACTCCTTACACCCCATGGACCATTTTTGTTCCTTTGATGTTTCCTAGACCATCCCTAAAAACATGCTTAAATTTCCATACACGACTTCTAAACCCTTTATCGTGTATATACGTGGGTTTGACCTCTAAAACTACGTACATCGGGATGTGTGCAAAAATACAAATTCTTTTGGAGTTTTCCTTGATGTGGATCTGACTCACTTGTCTCCTAGCCTTCCATATGCCCTGAGATCTCTCGAATTTGACCTTTCATTACCCCACTGATGAGCTATATAAGGAACCCTTTGGTTACATTGAAGGCATATGAGGAATTAAGAGCAAGAGAAATATAGTCCATTGTTGTCGGAACTTGTGCTTGAGTCTGTATCCCCTTTGTCCCTTGGAGAACTTTTGTGTTCTTCCCAAGCTTACCGTTTGCTTATGATCTTGCTATCGAGAGATGGAGGATTGAAGTGGTGGAGGCCCAAGTAGGGGACTCGGTTTCTTCTATTTGTAGACGTGTCAACAGAGGTTGTATTCATTGTAATCTCTGATTTTATATTAATAGAAATATCTTTTCCTGTCCAATAATGTTTGTTTGAATGAATATTTTATCCATGGATGATTTCAAATGCTTATATGTTATTGATTATATATGCTAGAGTAGATCTAACACAATTATATATAGTATGCTTGTCTTGTTTATTGAATGTTGAGGAAGAAATTCATCAATTCAAGCTGAATTCCGAAAGCTCAACGAGGATCTACACCAACCATCCGGAATAAGGTACGAATCAAGATCCTTTAGTGTTAGTTGTTTTATTTCTCTTGAATATAGGAAAGGATTGATTTCTGGAGTTAAGTTGTCTGTTGTGGTACCCCAAGCCATAGGAATTTCTCTCCATAATAGAATTGGAGACTCCGCTGGGGACGTTCCTTGTTTTTATTTGGGGTTTGGGGGCACAATGTGCTTGATATTCTTGACTTGCTCTTTGTTTCTCCTTGTTTATGTGTTGCATTTTATAGTATGTTCATCCATTGACACTCCCCTTTATTGGTTTGACCCTTGGCCTGCTTTTTACCACTGTCTTCTCTGTATACACAGGTTTTTGGCCAAAATTCGCATACATACACGGATTTTTGGCCAAAAGTCACGTATACACGTAGGTTTTTGGCCAAAATCTGCGTATACACATAGCTTTTTGGCCAAAAGTCGCTTATATATGCAGCTATTCTTTAAACAATTGCGTACATCCTCCCTTTTGGTGAGTTTGATGTTGTGGGAAGTTGTTGGGTGGGTTGTGAGTGTGGTTGGGTCTTCCTTGGGTTTGATGTTGTCTATTGGATGCTTCTTTTGTGACCAGAGACTGCTTTTTCATTGATTTTTATTTGAAAGTAGTTTTATTCATTTATCCTTTTTGTTTTGCCATTAGTGCATTACTATTTTTTGTCTCAGTGTCTTGCTGGGCTTGTGTCTTATACTTGTTGCAGAGAGTGAGAGTTTTAGATGAATTTTATTGCATTTTTTATTCTTTTATATTGAAAAATAGAAAGTAGTTGCACTCTTAGTTGCATCTTAGATATGGATTTGAGGAGGTACTTGCATTGGATAGCTTGGATGAGAGTTTTGTTTAGGCTTTCATATAGGAAGTATTGCATTGGCATTTGGAAAGGAATATATATTTATGCGTCTCATGTAGTGGCATATCCTATTTTTCGTTTGGAAAAGATTGCACTTCGCATTGTTTGTTGTGGTGTGCATATTTACTTCACTGCTGAGTCATAAATTCATTAGTTGCATAGCCATTTCCCTTTGAGTAATTATAGCCAAATAAAATCAATGCATAATTTAAAATGAATTACACTCTTTTCTTTTATAGGGTGCACCAACCAGACTAGGTTTTAGGGTCTTGGAATAGTTCAATGTGAGTAAATTCTCCAATACCACTAAATGAAACATGTATGTGTCTGTCCAGGTGAGAGTGTGAAATTCCTTGGTATAATTAGTGTTTCTCAGGATCCTCCTCTTACAAGGGAGTTAAGCACGAGGCAGTGTAAGCAGTTATTGATTAGGATGATCCCTAGTCATAACTAAGTAGGACCGGAGATATTTCTAGGATTGTATTCATATATGGGGGCTCTTTCGAGAGTTTCGGGCTTTTCTACCCTGCCCATACGGTAGATCCCGCATACGACTGTCCGCCTGAGCATTGGTTATATTGGGGTGACCTTAGTTTCCTTACCTAGGTTATCACAGGGGGTACTTGTAGAGGTTATTCTGTAGGTGTCCCAGCCAGGTAGAGGTCGGATAGCACAGTCACTTTATGTGTTGAAGCTGAGGGCCACTATAATTGGTTGCGTACCTCTGCTTGTAGTGTATGGGAGTTTCGAGCCTCTCCTAGGCGAGACATACCTGCTACATTCGGGAGCTCACATGTCCTCCCCTTGGTTTGCTTGTATTTTGGCTATATATTTTCTTAGGAGTGTGCTCTTTGTGCGCTAGTTGGCCTTTGGGATCATGGTTACTTGAGTATATTTATGCTCTCTTGACTTCGGGTCCTTTTATTTTTGGCATGCCTGGTATCCTATCACTAGTCCTTGGTCTTAATACGGACCCTGGTTTCAGACTTGGGGGCATCAAAGCCCCTTACCGTGCTCATAGATTTGGGAGGATTTTTATTCCCTTCGCTCGGTCTCTACACCAGTGGTCACCCTCGCGGGGGTGGTAGTGGATACGTGAACATTGGGACTACACTTTACATTCCTTTTTATGTCCCATCATTCACCACGTTGTTTCCTTTGGGTTTAGTTTTCATGATCATTCCTCCCTATTCCCTATAGTTTGGATTCTTTATTGACTATTTTGGGTTGTTTTGGACTAATATGGTTGTCATGTAGGGTCCAGTTTTTGTACACTCTCTCCAAGGCTTCGACCCGTTCATTCCTATCACAGGTATCATGTCTAAACTAGCATATAGGTTAGGATTTCACATCCATTTGCATTTTGCATCACCTTATGACTGTTTCATTTTAACCTTAGGTACGAACCCATTCTATCTTGTCACGGAACCTTCTTGCTATTTTAGAAGTGGCATGATTTGAATGGTAGAGATTGTCCTTACATGGGTACCCTAGTTAGTGCCTTATTTTCATTTGGTGCCCATTCCAATAGTTTTTTCCTTTAGGGTGTGGGAGTCCATTGTATAGTATTTCCATGACATTTCACAATAGCCTCATACTCCTCTTGATCTTTTGTTGGCCTATTTCCCCCGGACTCCCCTATGTCAAGTTGTAATTGCATTATCATGAGCTTTTCCTGCCTCATTGAGGCTTATACCGGCTTCCCTGACTTTAAGTATCAGCCATATAGCCCGAGCTTGTATCATCTCTAGCCATGTAGAGCCATTTTATATATCCTTTGCAGCTTGATTCCCTGTTTTACGGGGAGGGGAATTTCACCCGAGTGTCGCTATCCCACACTTGTATCCTTGCATTGAGCATAGGTATGTTCCACTGTTTGGAACTATTTTGTTTTCCCATTTTGACACTCGTCTCCTCCTAATCTGTAACTTTAAAGCAGTTTTATTCTTTTTCAAGCTTTTCAAATATTTGAAAAAGTCCAAAAAAAATAAAAAACCAAAAATCCAGACAAGGAAAGAAGTTATCTTTGGCAGCAGTCGAGTCGTGTCGCCTTTGAACAAAGCACTGTATATCACATCCATTGGTTGGGTTAATAGTTTGACTTTAGGAGCTGTACTCATTTATCTGAGTTTATCTCCACCGACTGGTTAAGCTTCCAGTACCTATGGAGCCTCTGTCGATGCCTCCTATGTCATAGATATATCCTAGTTTCACATATCGAGTCTATGCTGCCTACATTCAATAACCATTTTCCATTATGCTCTTGTTCGAAGGAAGTTGAAACCTGAGTCGGCCATTCCTTAGTTATCTTGACTTTGCATGTCGGCCATTCCCGGTACAGTTACTGGTTCGTGCACTTTATGATCGAGTCCTTCCACATTATACAACTTTGTTGAGTACCTCGTGTTGGATGATGGGGGATGCCTTAATGCACTCCTTCCATCGGATTTCATCCCATCAAATTCAGATCATTTATTCTGGGATAGGAATCTAGAGTCATCTTTGAGTGCCTTGAGACTTGCAATCATCAGTGGTAGGTTCTCTCGCCATCATTGGGAATACATCAATGTCCCCTGATCGATGGATTCTCTCAAGTGTTCAACCTCAACACATTTATTCACACTTGTTAGTTTGCACTCTAGTACCTTGATTCCCATTTTCATTATTGGTGGGTGATCTCGCGTCTGTTAACGGTATACATCAATGACCGGTAATCAAACGATGGACTACTATGTTCGACCTCGACACCTCTATTCACATAGTAGGACATGTACTTGTAGCGATTTGTGTAGAAGACCTTCCAAATTGGTGGCATCTCATATATGCTACCTCCTTGATCGTTCCAGTGTTCATGAGATTTCAGCTCCCGTGACTTGATTCCAGTAGATGTCAAATATTTCCAGCCATTATGGAGATCTTGATCCATTGTATGTCTTTAGTCTTCATGGATATCTTCATCATGGATATTCTGATCTATGTATATTGTACGTGGCGGTGACCACATATGTCATATTGTATCATGCCTATTCATGGCCATTGTACTCTTATGTATCCGAGACTACTATATGTATTCGCAGTTATATGTAGAGTTGTATCATTGTATAGTGTTGATTGCGTAGCTGGTTCTTCCACTGGGTTCTTCATCACTTCATTTATGGGGTGGAATTATAATGTATTTCGGCCATCATATGACCCCTCTGACCTCACACATTAGGGGGGATCTATTATAGCTGATTTTACCACACATGGTGAATCACACTTTTATGGCCTTCCCTATCCCTATGTAGACTCCTTAGACCCCATGGACCATTTTTGTTCCTTTGATTTTTCCTATACCATCCCTAAAAACATGCTTAAATTTCCATACGTGACTTTTAAACCCTTTATCGCGTATATACACGGGTTTGACCTCTAAAACCACGTACATCGAGATGTGTGCAAAAATCCAAATTTTTTTGGAGTTTTCCTTGATGTGGATCCAACTCACTTGTCTCCTAGCCTTCCATATGCCTTGAGATCACTCGGATTCGACCTTTCATTACCCCATTGATGAGCTATATAAGGAACCCTTTGGATACATTGAAGGCATATAAGGAATTAAGAGCAAGAGAACTATAGTCCATTGTTGTCAGAACTTGTGCTTGAGTCTGCATCCCCTCTGTCCCTTGGAGCACTTTTGTGTTCTTCCCAAGCTTACCTTTTTCTTGTGAGCTTTCTATTGAGAGATGGATGATTGAAGTGGTGGAGGCCCAAGTGGGGGACTCGGTTTCTCCGATTCGTAGACATACCAACAGAGGTTGTTTTCATTGTAATCTCTGATTTTTTATCAATAGAAATATCTTTTTCTGTCTAATAATGTGTGTTTGAATTAATATTTTATCCATGGATGATTTCAAATGCTTATATGTTATTGATTATATATGCTAGAGTAGGGCTAACACAATTAGATATAGTATGCTTGTCTTGTTTATTGAAAGTTGAGGAAGCAATTCATCAATTCAAGTTGAAGTTGGAAAGCTCAACGAGGATCTACACCAATCGTCCGAAATAAGATACGAATTGAGATTCTTTAGTGTTAGTTGTTTGATTTCTCTTTCATATAGGAAAGGATTGATTTTTGGAGTTAAGCTATCGGTTGTGGTACCCCAAGCCATAGGAATTTCTCTCCGTAACAAGTCCCTCAGGACCTCCTGCCGGGATCTCTTCTCTTTCTATGATTTCCCTTGTAAGAATCTCTTTACGTTTCCAGCAGAACTTCTTCCTATATGTGTTTTTTTCTTTCTTTTTTTCAATGCCTTTTTACTGAGTTGATGGTTGGGGTTTTATGTTTCTTGTAAAAACTTAATAAAAATTTAACAAAATTTTACTATGTTCATGAATCTATCCTAAGACTCTCTAGGTTTTCCTATGCTATCGCTACTACTGGATTTGGGGACGCCTGTTATAACAGATTTGTAGGTTCTTACCTCTCATCTTACCACTCCCCCGCCACCAGCCTATATCTATTCTACCTTACAGAATAACTCCCCGGCAACGACGCCAAAATGTTGGGTAAAATATTTTCTTGAATAATTCACCTAATATTTAATTATCGACCGTGGTTGGTAGGTTTAGAGTTGTTACAAAATATATGCGAAGGTAGAGGGATTCCTAGGGTATCATGGTAATACTTTAGTAAACAAAAGATCGAAAGGTCTTTTAAAATGAAAAACTAAGTTGAACTCCTAAGAATCCAACTTCTTAAGATAACAGAAATAGAGTACTAGGGCAGAGTGGTATCAAGTTATACTACTCTACAACTACTAAAAGACAAAGATATGGACAGTGTGATGACAATGAACTATTATTTATAAGAAGGTCTTTTTTACTGATAAACAACTTTTAGGAACTGGTTGTACAAAGAATAATTTACAACAACTAGTTATTCTTTCTAAAAAAACTATATTTGCAACTAATAGATGGACACTATTCCATTCTCCTTGATTATTTTGAGGGTAAGGGTTTGCTGTTATTGGGACAGGAGCAGGAGAAGTGTCAAAGTGACTTTCAAATGAGGTGAAGAAACTAAAGAGAATCAAATCTAACTTAATCTCTACAAAAATATGTAGACCAAGAAACATCCAATTACAAGCTATAGTAAACATGATGATCTACAAACAAATAACTCCTACTTGCAAAAGGTAAAATAATACTACGAGAAGGTAGAAATGATTTATGGACAAGCAGAAAACTTATAGAGATGATCTAAATTCTATCCTATAGATTCCTTTAATAACTATATGATTGAGAGAACAAATCGTATTACTATGAGCAATGTATAAGACACTTAATATATTAATGCATCTAAGCTTAAACCTCACATATTGCAAAGGAACAGATCAAATCAATTATTTAATTGCACATCAATACAAGAGATCAAAACACATGACATAATTCAGGCATAAGGTGAACAGAAAAAAATAAAAATAAGGTTTAACAAGTAGTCTAAACAATCTCATCTAAGGTTCTTAAGAGGAAACATAATCATTGTCTAACTACTACTATCAAAACAGAATCAGAAAACTAAAGAGACAAGCTCAAAACAGATTAAAAACGCGCAGGGTTAAATGAAAGACTGGATGGCAGACTAAAACGAAGGTCTATATGAGAGGCAGAATAGGCTGTCTGAATGACAGTTTGTTTGAAGAAAATACTAAAACTTCAAGAAAACAGTGAATCTAAATGATTTGTTGAGAATAGTTGACTCATGCATCTGATAACAAAGTGTAAAGGACGGAAATGAGACCTATGTAATAATTAAATTCAATGTATAAAATAACTTAAACTCAATTCAGAATTAAAAATATCAAAGCTATTCATTAGAAAAACTATAATATAACTTTAACTAATTTCATAATAGAATGGAAAAGGACAAAATTGCATTTACTGTAATTGACTCAAAGAAATCTACTCTACTATCATAAACCATGCAATAGACTAAAAAGACTTGAAAAGCAAATTTGAAAACTAGACTATACGCAACTGGTTGCTTATCCTATGAAAGAAATTACATTATCAACATAATCTCAAAGTCTACGCTACAGGAAGTAAATAACATAAAGAATTTTAATAACTAAGTTACAGAAACAAATTAGAAATAAAATTATACTATTTGCAGGAAAGGGAGAATGAAAATACACGGAAAGAAAAGGCTCTGGTTGATGGGGGGGTCTCCCAACAAACAAAGTGTTAACTTGTTCATGTTTCTTAAGACCAGATCATACACAACATTCACAGAACTTCCATTAAAATAAAGAAACAGGTATTATAGAGTTTTTTTAAACTGACTAATTACATATATCAACTAAAAGAGACTATCATCCTCTCTCGCATAACAGCGTCTGAATATATAACGTTTTACAATAGGGTGAGAAAGTTGACCCTTTCAGTGGTCAATTTCTCTTAAGATAAAGCAGTCACTATGACAGGTAATTAAACTGATAACTAACATATGGCGTTTCCTCCTTCTTCGCAAATCCGGTTCTTCTTTGGCGCGCGATGTGGCATAGAAACTCATCTTAGTCATAACTGGTGCTAAGGTGTCACACAGAGGAATCATACGAGTGCTCTTCCAGAAGGAGGCTCATGCTAACATGTTGGCGTGTGGTCACGACAGTTTATGGCCGCTACATACCTTTAACGCTTAGGAATCGATTGATAGCAATGTGCGGTTTATCCAATGGTTCAAATGGTGAGATGGACAATGTGTTGGATATGCTCCATGCACATCTAAGATGGATGTAATACCTACTCTGTGATCCACTGAAGACCATGGTTCTGCAATGACAGTTTCATACATTAGGATATCATTACATATCATCGAATTTAAACAAGAAAATCGTGAAATAAAGAAAAATAAAACATAACTTGCATAAATTCGAAATATGACCATACCTGCTACTGAATGGCAAACTATATGGTAGAAAATACGCCAAAAGGTAACAAAACATGTGTTCAATATGTAAAATATTTAGCCAAAAATGGTGACAAAATGAGAACCAACAAGTAGTATGGCGTCAGGACTCGACATGGTTTGGTTGGTTGTTTGTTGGAAATATCGATTGCTAACCCCCAACATTGGACATTCAGGAGCAGAAATTTGACAGGTTTATGCAGCACTGTTGTGTTGCTCGGGTGGACTCCAAAATGGTAGAACAATGGAAAAGTTGGGAGTCGGGGCTCAATAGAATTTTGTTTGTGGATTCGGAGTCACGAAATGTTGACCCTTGATGTCAGCCAGATGGAGTCAAAAGCATATTAGTCAGAAACCTTGTAGTTTGACATAGGAAAATTCAGCTTCGAAAAGTTGGCATCGAACAATCAAAGTCGAAATGGTGGATTCTAGATTGACAGTCAAGATTGTTTAACGAAAGATTTGATCAACAGTTCCAGTTTAATCTGGAGATTTCATCTATGGATTTGATTTTTCATATTCAAAGGATATTTTTGGATGTGGATTCATGCATTTGATTCTTAATTCATTCCATTTTACTCTTGATTTGGGTATGGATTCTTATCCTTCAAGTTATCTTGTACATTGAGATTGATTTTTTTCCAAGTTGGGAACTTTAACCATGAATCTCAACCGGTCAATTCCTTCTATTTAATAGTTGCAGACAAGGTTGGTCAGAACAAGGAGAAGAGGAGAGGACAAGCAGAATGAGCAGATCAGATAGAGAGACAGAGAGTATTGGTCAGAATTTCATTCAGACTATGGATGACTTGTGGTTCCCATGCACGAGGATGTTTTGTTGCACGTGAATGATTGAGGTGTCACATTGGGTAAATTTGTGTTCTTAATCATAGTCTTTCCTCTGAAAATTATCAATTTCATTGCAACCTTTGCATTTGAAGAAATAATCAATTAGTATCACTAAAAGTGGACCCAAAGATGTAGGCATTTTGGCGAACTCCGTTATCAATTTCCTATATTCAATTCCGTGGTTACAATTCTTTGTTGAATCATTCTCCTTAATCTTGTTATGTCCTATTAATTTAGAATTTGGTACATTTCACATTTTATTTTCTTTCTTATTTAACTATAAATATACTGGAATTTCCAAATCAAGTGGTATCAAATCCCGTGCTAACATAAGAAATGTGAGTCTGTGAATGCTAACTAGACTGAAGATTCATGCTGGTAAAGGAAAAATTTATTTTTTTAATCCATAAATCAAATGTGTGCAGCTGACCAAGAAAATGGAAGATGAAGACTATCAGATAGAGGATGAGAAGGATTTCCATAAATATTTCTAATAGATGTACGACAACACAGAGAAGTTGTTTGCATATTATCAAAGAAGACTGGAGAAGAAAATACCGAAGCAGATAAAGATAACAAGGAGTACTTCCGGAAACAAAGGTAATTGATGAGATCCTCTTCGTACTCCCTGTTATCCATCATTTTCTTCTTCTAATATATATTCTTCAAGTACTTCGTCAAATTCCCATAAAAATAACTCTAAGAACATTGATCTGAACACACCATTGTTGAAGCTTGATATCAAGTATAATTTACCTATGTTTAAAGGAGAAAATGATGCTCAAAATTGGATGATTGGGATAGGAAAATAGAAGTTTATTCCAGACTTCAGAAGTTGTTAGGAGATGAAGCCAAAATTTAGTTGGCCTCATTATGACTTGGAGGCATTGCTCTTATATGGTGGGAGAGAAAAAATCAAGAGGACTTACTCACTAAAGTTAAGGTGATTTCCTCATGGTATGAGTTTGTTTCAACATTGAAAAACAGTTTTATCCACTTAGTTATATGCAGTAGGATACAATGAATTGGAAAAGCTTTAAATAGGGAAAGGGATAGATCATTCAAGATTACACTCAAGAGTTTAGAAAAAGGGATTTAGTTTTGGGTATTCCTCTCTATACCTAGGAAACTCGTCTTAAATATATAGGTGGTTTACATGGATACTTAAGGCATACAATTTTGATGTTTAATCGTAGCAATTTGGATGAAGTATGTGTATAGGCCACCCATATTGAATCTAAGGGGAAGAGTTATGTTGATAACTATCCTAAGAATCCTTTCAAGGAAAAAGAAATTAATATCATGTTATAAATCAAGATCATATCGCAATAACTATAAAACAAGATGAAAAAATAAAACACATTAACACATTACAAGAGAGACACTAATATAACATGGTTCACCCAAGATGGGATATGTGCAAACAAAAATTTTCATTCCTTTATTATTATACCATCCAACAAAGTGAAGAGATACAATATGTAGCAAACCCACTACACCTCCTCTTCACTCTCTCACAGTCTCTCTCACAAAATCACAAAGTTCATTTTTGCAATGCTAGAATACAATAACAATCGTATTACAATGATTTACTTTCATAGGGGAATTACCATGGGACCATAAACTGGGCCAACAAAAATCCCAAAAAATTCTTTCAAGGGCTTCACCCCCAAACCCAAGCTGGCCCCTAGACCCCCCAGTTAGAGGGGACGGTCCCCCCACACCCCCCTTTGCTTGGATGAGTGTATAGTAAAATTAGGTTACAAATACGGTTCAACAATAACATCTCTGAATCAGGAAGATCAGGATCCACAACCAACAGTCTCCCACTTGGAGACATATCACAATAACTCCACCACTGTTGCACTTGTTGGATTATGCTCTAAACCTTGGAACTGGAAAATTTGTCATCTTCGCCTTCATGCTTGAAAGCTAACAGAAACTGAGTAAGAAATTAGTTTCTCTTTGGTTACTACCTTTTTCAACATGTCTATAGAATTATGGCTAGTATGTATCTTTTCCAACTTTAACAGTTCATCTTCCAAAACAAATCTTATGAAATGGTACTTGACTTGTATATGTTTAGAATTCAAATGGAAGGTTGAGTTCTGTTCAAGATTAATGGAACTATGGTTGTCACTGTACAATGTGTTATTATCCTGCTTCTTACCCAATTCCTCCATGAACCTCTTCAACCTAATCATCTATTTACTAGCCCCTGTAGCAACAACATACTATGCATCCGTTGTTGAAAGTGAAACAACATTTTGCAATTTTGAAAACCAATTTAATGTTGTTCCAACTACAATAAAGACATACCCTATGGTTATCCTCCTATGGTATTTATCACCAACCGTATCTGCATCAACATATCCATGTAGAACAATGTTTGAACCTCCAAAACATAATGCATGAGAAGTGGTACCTATCAAACACCTGCAAATCCATTATATTTCCCTCCAATGCTCTTTACCTAGATTGTTCGTATACTTGGTAACAATTCACACTGCATGTGCAATGCTTGGTCTTGTGCACACCATGGCATACACCAAGCTTCCAACTACTTATGGATAGGGAGTCGTATACATTTATTCTATCTCCTCCTGTGTCTTAGGACACATATCCTTACTTAGTTTGAAATAGATGGCCAAAAGTCTGGTTTTTCATTTTGTATTATAAACCTATCCATAACCTTTTCTATGTACTCACCTTAAGACAATGTCAATTTGAGATTTTTCCTATCTCTTGTTATTCTCATACCAAGGATTTGCTTTGCAGCACCCAAATCTTTCATCTCAAATAATTTAGCTAGTTTCATTTTAAGCACATTTATATCCTACATGTTAGACCATGCAACAAGCATGTCATCCACATACAATAACAAGATAACATATCTTCCATTGTCTAGCCTCTTGAAGTAAACAAAGTGGTCAAACTGACATCTACTATAACCATGTTTTCTCATAAACTTATCAAATTTCAAATACCAATGTATTGGAGCTTATTTCAGGCCATACAAGCTCTTCTTCAACCAACAAACCAAATTATCCTTCCCTTTGACCTCATATCCTTGTGGTTGTTTCATATAATTATGTTCCTCCAAATCCCCATGGAAAAAGTTTTTTTTTACATCTAAGTGTTCAAGGTACAAATCTTCTACTACCACTATACTTAACATAGTCCTAATCAGGGTAATTTTTAGGGGCAAAATTTTGCCAATTGGCTAGTGGGTTTTTTTCAAAAAATAAATTTGTTATTTGGTCATTTTTAGTCTCTAATATTGCTTATATTTACATAAAATATTTTATCATAATATTTGCCAAAATTTACACATTTTTGTGTTAATTGTATGTTTCATTTTTACTATTCTCCTACCTATCTATAAACATGTTTTTTTCGATCCAAAATAATCGCCTAGAATACTATACTTAAGTATAATATTAGAATCCTTAAAAAATACCTTGGTCCAAATTGAATTCATTTTAACAACAAGAGAAAATATTTCATCAAAATATATACCTTTGTTTTGCGCAAACCCATTTACAACAAGTCTAGCATTGTACTACATCTTTCCTCCTTCTTCTTCCTTCAACCTGTAAACCCATTTATTCTAGAATGCTCTTTTACATGCATTAAAATCAACCAAATCCCAAGTCTAGTTTCTTACCAATGATTCCATCTCGTCATTCATGCCTTTCTCCCACTTCTTTCTAGTTTCCACCTGCATTGCTTCTTCATAACATTTTGGTTCACCAATTTCAGTCATCAATAAATAATATAGTGAAGGAGAGAATTGTGTATGGGGTTTATTTAACCTGGTAGATATTCATACACTTGCAGGAGTTTGAGGTACTTGTTTATGTTCTTGATTTATGGTAACTTTGGAACTTCATTTTCTTTGATTTCATCAAACACTGTGTACTTTGTGTTTTCCTTTTCCTCTTTCTTTCCCTACAGTTGATCTTTGTACATAGCATTTTCATTGAATACTACATCTCTACTCCTAATGATTGTGTGAATTTCAGAATCCCATAAGCGATAACCAAAATCATCAACCACATATCTAATAAAGGTGCATTTCTTAGATTTAACCTCAAGCTTTGTTCTAATTTATTTATCAATATGGACACATGTTTCACAACCAAAAGTTCTCATAAATTAGTAGTTTACCTTTTTACATGTCCATGCCTCCTATGGAATCCTACCATGCAAATCGCTTAAAGGCCCTCTGTTTATTAAGTAAATAGCATTATCTACAACATCATCCTAAAACTATAAGGGAAACCCTGCATGTAACCTCGTACAACTTGCATGCTCCATGATTGTCCTATTCATCCTTTCTAACACACCATTTTCTTGTGGTGTTCCTGGGACTGTCTTCTCTCTACGTCCCATGGTATGAACAATAACTATCAAACTCCTTGTTTCAGTATTCATCTCCATTATCATATTTGAGACACTTCAATGTTTTTCTTATCTCATTCTCAACCAAATATTTCCACTTCTCAGAAGTAGCAAACATGTCATATTTATGTCTAATGCAATAAACCCAAGTTTTTCTAGTTGCATCATCAATAAAAGTAACATATAAACAAGAGCCACTAAGATAATGTACCCGAGTCGGTCCCCATACATATGTATCACAAGCTCTAACTTTTCGTTATGCTTCTGTTTCCCAACCCTGAGAAATATAAATGTCTTTTGTTTTCCATAAACTTAGTTCTCACTGAATTCTAAACTTACATGCTTTAGATATGGAATCAATTTCCTTAAGTGGAGAATCTGCATCCCTTTCACACTCATGTGGCCAAGCCTATGATGCCACAATGTTGCACCTATTTTTGTGAAGCTACAGATATAGAATAATCAGTATTATGAGGACACAAATACAATATACCTATCCTATCTCCTTTTTCTATTACTAGTGATATTCCACCACGTTTTTCCAAATGTAAATAAACATACACTATCTCCCAACTGCCCTATTGAGATCAAATTTATTTTCATACCAGGAATATGCCTTACATCCTTTAGCATACATTCCTTTCCATTATTTAACTTAATATGTACCTTACCCAATTCAACAATTTTACATGGTTCATCATCCTCCAATAAAACATGTCCAAAATCACCTGGAACATAATCATGAAATAATTTCCTATGGGGTCTAGCATGACATGAAACCCCTAAATCTATTGCCTAGTAATAACTAGTTTTATTTAATGCAAGAATCAAAGCATCGTGTAACACATCACTTGCTACATTTTCTTCCTGAGTAGTCTCTTGATGTCTGTCTCCTTTCTTATTTGGAGCTCCACAGTCTTTCTTTAGATGTTCTCTCCTACCTCAGTTCCAACACTCTGCCTTTTCCAATATGGACTTGAATCTTCCCTTTCTAGACTTCCTGTAATTAGCTCGTCTCTTTTATCTCTCCCGTTGTCTTCCCTTGCTCTCCATGGTCAATGCATTACCTGATGTCTCACCTGTTCTTTTTCATCTCATTTCCTCACTAAGGATAACACCAACAACATCATCAAATTTAAGAGTGTTTGAACCATATATAGAGTTACTTACAACCATGACCAAGCCATTCAAGTTTGTTGACAATGAGCACAAGATTAGAATATCCCTAACCTCATCATCAAAGTTCACTCCTATAGAACTTAGCTTATTAATGACTGTATTAAATGCATTTAAATGGTCTGCGACGAATCCACCTTCTGACATCTTCATATTAAATAAACGCTTCATTAGAAATACGTTGTTGTAAGCTGAGGTTTTTTCATGCATCTTATCCAATGCACTCATCACACCCTTCATTTTATTTTCTTTTGAAATATTAAAAGCCACTGGCGAAGCTAGGCACAACCATATTGTTCCCATTTCCTTTCTGTCAAGAAGCTTCCATTCTTCATCCTTCATAGTCACCAATTATTTTTCTTTTCCACTCAATGATAGGTATAGATCCTTTTGGTACAAATAGATCCATTTCCATCTTCCATAATTGATAGTTTTGGCTGTTAAATTTATCGACCCTAAACTTTCCTTCTTCTTCCATTTCCCCCACTCGAGCAAGGAACCCTTCTTTCTTGCGAGATTACCAACCAAATAGACCTTTGGATCTGATACCAATTGTTAGAAAACAGGATCCAGAGCAATAACAATAAAACAAGATGTACAAATAAAATGCATTAACACATTACAAGAGAAACACTAATATAACTTGGTTCACTCGGATGGGCTATGCCCACACAGAATTTACCAGTCCTTTATTATTATATCATCCAACAAAATGAAGGGATAAAACCTACAACAAACCTACTGCACTTCCTATTCACTCTCTCACAGTCTCTCTCACACAATCACAGAGATCATTTTTACAATGCTATAGTACAATCCATATTTGTATTACAATGCTTTCCTTTTATAGGGAAATTACCATGGGAAAATACCACAAATCACCCAACACCATGGGCCCATAAAGTGTTGGCTAACAAACATCCAAAAAATTTCTTTCCGCGGCTTCACCCACGCACCCCCTTGATGGGATGAGTTCATAGTAAAACTAAAGTACAAACACAGTTGAACAATAAAATCTCTAAATAAAAAAGATCTAGATCCACAACTAATATATCAAAGGAAAGGGGAAAGGTAAGAAGACAACCACTATTAAGAAAAAAGGTGATAATCCCACATGTTCCCATTGCAAGAAGGAACATGATGTTTCACAATGCTAGAAATTACATCGAAAATTAATACCAAAGAAGTATGGAGGGTACAAGGATAAAGGCAAAGCAAAGAATGTTGTTGTAGTGATGCAAGATGTGAGGCCAGACTCTGGTGATGATTTTAAGGTTTCAGTTGTTGGAATCCAAGGTATGGATGAAGGTATATCTCTTTCTCATCATTCAAGCACATGTGGTTCACCAATTGTGTTGGTGCTAAAGAAGCATGGATCTTGGATAATGTGCATCAACTACTGGGATTTGGATAAGATCATGGTAAAGAATATCTATCCACTTCCATGTATTGATTATTTTCTTGATCAATTAAAACATGTAGTTTATTTTCTAAGTTATACTCTCATAGCAGTTACCATAAGGTTATAATTTATAAAGATGATATATGGAAGACTACTTTCAAGATAAAATAGGGGTTGTATGAGTCGTGGGTTATATCTTTTGGGATGTGTAATGCCCCAACTACTTTTATGAGAGTGATGAATAATGTATTACGACCGTTCATTGATTGTTTTTTCATTGTCTACTTATATGGTATTCTTGTTTTTAGTCGCACTTGGGAAGAGCATGTTGTTAATGTGAAACAAGTGCTTGATATATTAAAGAGGGAAAATTATATGTAAAGATGGTAAAGTCTGAATTTGATAATACATATTTAGTGTACGTAGGACATGTCATTGGTAGAGGGAAACTCAAACTAGACCCTGCCAAAGTTGAAGTCATTGTAAATTGGCTAAGATTAAAAACAATTATAGAGGTTAGGATCTTTCTTGGTACAATCCAATAATGGAGAAAGTTCATAGCCATTTTTTCCTCCAATGTCAGACTATTACATTCTTTAACGAGTGTGAAGCGATCTTTCCAATTGGGAGGAAAGCAACAAAGAGCCGTCAATGCTTCGAAGGAAAAGATCAACACAACACTAGTTCTAGCGCTGCTAGATTTACAACACCCATTCGAAATTGATACAGATGCTAGTGGTTTTTCCATGAGAGTCATTCTTATGTAAGGATGCAGGAAAAATTGTTACCATTCTGAGATGTTTTCACTTGTGGTAAGTAACTATCCTACCTATGATATAGAATTTTATGCGATGGTCCAAGGTGTTAAAAAATGGAAACACTATATGATGGGAAAAGAAATAAATATACACACTGATCATCAACCTTTACAATATTTGAAATCACAAACTAAGTTACAACAAAGAAAGCATTTTAAATGGATGGGGTTTCTTCAACAATTCCATTTAATTATTAAATATAAGAAAGGAATTCAGAATAAAGTCGCAGATCTGTTATCAAGACCGTCGAAAACAAATGCATCTATCATTTTACAACTAAGTCCTTTGGCTCATGAAGACTATATTGAAAAATATGCTAAGGACGATTATTTTAAAGATGTATAAAAATATTTAATGCATGGAACTCAGACTAAACAATTGAATTATCATGTGCACGATCAATTGTTGTATCACCTTAGCAAAATTTGTATTCCACAAAGTAAAAGAGTGCTTGTAATCAGAGAAGCTCATACTTCTATTATATATGGTCACATTAGGGTAGGAAAGACAGTAGATCAGCTTCATAGGTATTGTTATTAGCCTCAGATGAATGCGACCATTTCCAAATATGTAAAGGGATGTATTATGTGTGCTACAAGTAAAACTAACAATAGGAAATTGGGTTTGTACACACCACTCCATGTACCTTCTCGTTCTTGGTAAAATGTGTATGTGGCCTTTATGGGAGGGTTACCTATGTCTAGAAAAGGTCATGATTAATTATATGTGGTTGTGGATATATTTAGTAATATGTGAATTTTAATTCCTTGTAAGAAGAAGGTCACAACAAAGATGGCTTCTCAATTGTTCTTTCAATTTGTATGGGTTCATTTTGGGTTTCCTACTTCCATTGTATTTGATCGAGGTTCCTGTTTTCTTGGGAAAATTTGGTCAACTTTGTGGCAACTTATAGACACCAAGTTGAAGAAGATAAGTGCTTTCCATCCACAAACTAATGGTCAAATTGAAGTAATCAAGCACATAGTGGTACATGTACTCTGAGGTTATTATTCCAAACATCCTAAGATTTGGGATGAATAAATTCACTATATTTAACATGCCTACAACTGTTCCTTATGCTATTCAAAAAAATAATTTCCATTTGAAAGATGTTTTGGTTATTTTCCAAAGTCTCATTTAGACTTTGTATGTGGGAAAGATTTTGTGGAAAATGGACAGGTTGATGCAGACAAGGATTTGAAGTTCATCCAGCATATCTAGTTGACACACCAGGAAGTGAAGGAACATTTGGAAAAGATCCAATTCAAATAAAATTCTAGGCATGACCAACATCATGTGGATAGTCATTTCCAGATTAGTGATCAAGTATGGCTTCATATCAGCAAAGACCGACTTATAGGTGAAGGTAAAAAACTTAAACCATTGAGGTATGGAATCTTCACAATTTTAGACAAAGTTGGTAATAATTCTTTTCAATTAGATTTTCCTCCATACATGAAGATTTATTCCATAGTGAATGTGGACAATTTGAAATTGTATGAGCCTCCAATGATCATGGATTAAGAAGGGAATGTCCATGTTCCATCTATTGATGACTTTGCACTTGAATACCTAGATTAGTTGCAGGAGGATTATGGACAAAAGAGTACAGAATTCATGAAGGGGAAATGTGGAATACCTTCATGTGGGTCGTAAAGGAATGCATCCAAGAAAGTCTCTATGGATTGAGACCGAAAAGGTGAGGGATCTATACCCTTAATTAATTGTTGATTGATTCCAATATTTTAGTGTTGCAAAAGATTTTTAGTGGGGAAGTTTGATCCAGGAGGGTATCCCATTTGATCTATTTTCATCTTCTTCAATTTCTTAATAGAATTGTATATTTTCGTAGTTATCTACAGGATCTTTCCAACGATACCAATTTTGTCAAATTTGGACTTGAAATTACTAAGTTACAACACTTTGAAGTTTTGGCATTGGAGCAATTGAGCATCAGGAATCGACATGGTTTGGTTGGAAGTTTGTTGTAAATTCCAACTGCAGACCCCCAACATTAAACAAATGAGAGAGTGAAGTCGACAGGTTTACACAACATTGTTGTGCTGTTCGAGAAGAACACAAAAATAGTAGAAAATTCAGGACAAGGGGTTGGGGAGTGTTTTGGTTGCAGATTCAGCATCACAGACTACTGACCCCCAATGTTGGATAGTAAAATCTGACAACCTTGCATTTTGGCATCGGACAGTCAACATCAGAAAAGTGGGCCTAAAAAATTCAGCATTAGATAGTTGGAGTCGGAACGCTGGATTACAAATCAATAGTCTAGATTGTTCAACACAAAATTGATCAACAATTTTGGTTTAATCTAGATATTTCAACTATGGATTTGGTTTTCTGGATTTTGTAGATATTTTTAGACATGCATTCATGGATTTGATCCTTAATTTGTGCCATTTTACTTCTGATTTGGGTATGTATTCTTATCCTTTGGTTTATCTTTGACATCGAGTTTGATTTTATTCCAAGATGGGAACTTTATCCATGGATCTCTATCGGTAAATTCATTATATTTAACAATTGCATACAATGTTGGTTAGAACAAGGATAAGAGGAGAGGATGAGAAAAATGAGCAAATCAGATAGAGAGATAGAGAGAGCATTGGTCATACTTTCATTCAGATTGTGGACAAATTATGGTTCTCATGCTTGAGGATGGTGCGTTGCACATGAACACTTGAGGTATCACATTGGGTAAATTGGTGCTCTTAAGCATGATCTTTTCTCTATACATTATCAATTTCATTGTATCCTTTTCATTTAAATAAATAATCGATTGATCGCACTAAAAATGGACCCGGAGACTTAGGCATTTTGCAAAAATCAATTACCAATTTCCTATCTTTAATTTTGTGGTTACAATTCTCTATTGAAGTGTTCTCCTTAAGCTTGTTGTGTTAGGTTAATTTAGCATTTGGAACAGTTCACAATTTATTTTCTTGCTTAGTTAACTACAAATATCCTAGTGTTTCTGGATCATTAAGCCAAAAAATAGGAACTAGTCCTGTAGTTCAGAAAACTTGACAAACCCTTAAGAAAATTGACCATTGATATTGATTCATCCCTTAAGATCGAGGACTAGAAGATTCAACCCTATCATTGGAGGAGAGAATGAAAACACATCGAAGGAAAATATGAAAGAATAATCAAAGGTGAATCTCATCACACATTAGAAGAAAACCTTACAACACATTGAAGGAAAATCCAAAAGAACCATTAGAGAAGATCACAAAAGACATATCATAGGTGAATCTGATAACACATCGAAAAAAACCCTATTGTGAAATTGAAGAAAAATCTATAGTGAATTCGAGGAAAATCCAAAAGAAACATTGGAGGAGGTCCTAAAAAAACCATCAGAAATAGATCTAGATAGAGGAATCAAAAGAGATCTCCAATAGAGCATTGGATGAGATCCCTAACAGAGCATCGAACCTGATCCATGAAAGAGCATCAAAAGTGATCCTGAGAATAACATCATACTGATCCTTGGAAAAACATTGTAATTGATCTCAAGAATATCATTGGACTTGATCCTTGTAAGAGAATTAGAAGTGATCCTGATAGAGAATCAAAATTGATCATCGACAAAGCGTCAGAAGTGATCCCGAGAAGAGCATCAAACTTGATCCCTAAAAGACCATCAAAATTAATCACGAGAAAAGAAATATTTCTAATATCCAATAGAGCATCGAAAGGATAATACTATAGAGCATCAAATAGATAATCCAATAGAGCATCGAAGGGAGAATTTAATAGAGAATCAAACAAATAACCTGATAAAGCATAAAAATGAGATCCTTAATAGAGCATCGGATAGAGAAACCAATAGAGCATCAAAAGGAGAATCCTATAAATCATTTTGATTGGATAGAGAACCTAATATATTAACGAAAGGATAATTCTATAGAGCATCGAGCAAAGAACCCGATAGAGAATATAAATGGATCACGATAGAGAATTAGAGAAAGAACCCAATCAAGCGTTGTAAGGAGAATCTGATAGAGATTGAATAAAGAAACTAATAAATCATAGGAAAAAGAACCCAATAGAGAATCAAACAAAGAACCTAATATAGAATCATATTGTAATGTAGCCAAACATTATTTAGGCACACTAACTCGAAGGAGACTATTTTTGGACTAAAATTTTCATATTTGTCCCAAACATCACTAGACCTTCGCTAATTTTTCTAAATAGGGGTTTAGGAGCATCCACAAAATATCAAAAACCAGATCACTACAAAGAAGGTTTATAGGATTAATTCAATGCTTTTATTCAAAAATTTCACTTTCAGGATACATCACACATGGGAAGACCATTTGGACAAGCCAAATGACCGGAGGCAATTTCCCTATGAATTATGTGGGAATCCTTATGATTTTGGTGCAATACTGGAAGAAAATAGAATAAATAAGGTCTATAACTCATATTTTAAATCACATATATAGTTTATAGACCCATAACAAAAAAAACTCAAATATAATTAAGATTAGGTGCTCAAACTACCACAAGTTGGATACAAAGCACTGTTTTTCCTAGGTCTTCCAAACGCAAGAAAATTCCTTATAGGGTTTCAACCATAACACACCCTAACAGTGTATAATGACCCATATATTGGTTTTTGGAAACACATATGTAGTTTACATAGTTCAAAAATCAAAACTAGTTAACTATTAAAGATGATTTCTACAAGAGATAAACATACACCATAAATTTGAACAAACAAATGAGATAATCATAATGCAATTTTATAATTGTAGGATGCATATATTGATTAGATATAGGGATTCATTTGTAGATTCAAACTTCTGAGAAATATGATTTTCAATAGCCCATAAAGTACACACACACACACACACACACNAGATGCAACTCACTCAAAAGTAGTGGATTTCTACCTTACAAAACATTACTCTCCTAAAGGGATTTCGACCTCAGATATGAAAAGAGATTCTAGAGGACAGAATAATAGATACTATAGATATATTACAGTCATATCTATGCCTAGAAAACCATCCAAACTCACAATAGCACAATCCATCCACATGCTACCACAGATTGAGATCAATCTACTAAAACTCAACCAGTTGAATCCTGGAGCTACTTGGCACACCAAACAACCAAATGGAACTCGAACCACACTAGATACTCTGCTAACATACTTCTTGAAAATCAGTGAAAAATACTGGATGTCCTTCTTCTCAATCACTAGTCGAATGACTTCTCAATCTCCCAACTGATCACTAGTTGCAAAGGGGTACATATCCCAATGATTGCAAGGGGCACATCACCCAAGCATATGAATAGATCATAGATCTTCAATTCAATGCAAAAACGGTCAAAATATTGTTCAAGGAGTATATGATACAGCTTTTGTAAACTTCTAGTAGATTTTCCCTCCTTTTAGGCCCTGCTTTGAAGGAATTTGAATCACTAATGAGTTGGTTGACCTTTTTGGAAGTTACACTTGCATAAAGACCCACTTGGATTAACAATTGTTCCCTCACTGGATAATTTTGGACCCTATATATTTCTTGGTTGTTGCTAATGCTTCTTTAGTTTCAAAACTCAGGAAACTACTTTCTTTTCTTCTTTTGAGCTACTTTCCTTCTTTCGGATGCTTTCCTGCTTTTAGTTTCCTTTCTACTTTTAGCTTATTTTCCTTAATTCTTTGATGGAAATAGCTTATATGGCCTTATCCATCATACTATTCACCCTCTTGGGCCACATAGACAATTTCCAACTCATATAGTAATTATTAGATAATTAAATTTTCAAAATTTGTAGTCCTACATTACCTTTTCATGACTTAAATTACTTATGCATGGTACTATAAGTCAAAATTAATTCCCTACTTCAATAATAATTTAAGTTTCCACTAGAACCCATGGGAATTGAATTGGCTAGTGTTTTGAACATGGTTCCCTCAAGGAGGGTACGTTACATGGATAGAGAACATGATAGAGCATTAGAATGATAATACAATAGAGTATAATACAAAGAACCTAATAGAGCATCGGAAGGAGATCCTGGTAGAGCATTGGGAAAATAACCCAATACAACATTAGACAAAGAACTCAATAGAGCATAGAAAGGAGATCTTAATAAATCATCGAATGGTGGAACCCATATTGGACATTGGGAACATGTATTTTATCGAATTGTTTTAGATATTTTCAAGCTTTAAAAGTCCAACAGTGCAGTTGTGAAACACGAAAGCTAACATTATTACCAAAATTTACAAGAAAACAACTGGATTCAAAGCATGATAATTTTTTGGTGGAAAAAATGGTTACGAGAATCCAAGGTTTTGTTTAGACTCCCTTTGTCACCGGGAAAAATTATGAAATTTGGTCAATCAATAAGTTGAAGGACCAAGATGTTTGGGAACAATTATCCAGTGGTTACATACAACCAGCAGACAAAGCAACCAAACATGCCTTAATTAATAACCTAAGGAACAATCTAAAAGACAACATAAACAAGGATGTAAGGGTGTTGTATCTCATTCACACTGGCTTGGATGAAACCATATTCCCCAATATTTCTCTTGCACATAACTATAAATATGTGTGGGAGACCATGTAGAGCTAATTTCAAGGTTTCACCAAAGTGAAGATAGTGAAATTGCAAACCCTGAGAAGGTAATTTTAAATATTAGAAATGAAAGTGCTGAAATCGATAGATCAGTGCATGAACAGTGTAATTTGACCATAGTAAGTAAACTAGTTCAATATGTATAGTGAAGATATGACAAATCATAAGGTAGTTAAGAACGTTCTTAGAATCCTAACCAAAAATTTCGAATCCATGGTCGCAACAATTGAAGGAGAAAAATATATATGTCATCTTTTAGTAGATAAGTTGATGGGATTTATTCTATCCCATAAATCAAGGATCAATATGCATGAAAACTTCTCTCCTGAGAACACATTTCAGACCCAAGCCTCCATTAGTTAAGGTATAGGATGAGTTCAAGGAACTAGAAGCAAATGAAAGGGAGGAATAAATATTTATCAAATAGGAGAGAGATCAGCCCCATATCAAGAAAAAGACTAGGAATAGTCTAATAATCAAAGTGGTAGAGGGAAAAATTCAAATACAAGTCATGGATCAAATATATTTAGTGTAAGAAGTTTGGTCGCTATGATAGTGATTGTAGGAAGTGTTAAATAATGTAACTGCAGAAGATATTCTATTTTTTATTATTATTGTTATTACCCCTTCTGGAGATGTTGTTCCTCCAATTAGGGATGTCATTGATGTAATTGGTCATATAAGTCGGGTTAGTACTACCCACAAAAGTAATATTAAAATGTATTTTTGAGTCTTCCAAGGAAATTCGACCCTGGAATCAAGGTTAAGTTTTCCCAGTTGGGTTATTAGGCCTCTCAGCTAATCAATATAAATAGGAGAGGTGCCTCCCTCATTTGGACAAGCAAAATACTCAAGCAATTGTGTTAGAGAGAGAGGGAGCAATCCATCTGGGAGAAAGGAAGTAGTCTAGTATTATCCTTAGGGTATTATAATTCTTATTATTTAGGTCTTATACTGTACCTAGTTGAAGTCTATATTGATCAATTTTTGTTGGGTTTTCTTCCCCATGAAGGTTTCCCAATATAAATCTTCGTGTTATTTTGTGTGGTTGTGCTTGTCTTTGTTTCAAAGATCCTTTTGTATATGGTTATGATGTTATGATGCTAAATTATTTTAGATCTTGTATAACCATTGAAATATTAACATGGTATCATAGCTACCCTGAAAGAAGTATTTCTACAGCAGAAACATGACTACAACTGTAGCTACTTAAGATTAGGGTTTCATGATTAAAAAACCCTAGAAGACAAAATCTAGTCATCTTGGGATTTTAGCTATAACTCGATATTGTAGAAGGATTAAGAGATGAAATTTTAATAGGGAGAATATTAAATATTTTTTTACCTTGTGTGTGATTTTCAGCCTCAAATTCACTATACTTCAGGATATATGATTCCTCCAAATTAAGGTTCCAACCTCCTCTAGAATACAATCATTAACAAGTGATCTAGGGAGAAATTTTATATCTTGGGATAAGAAGGTACAAGTAAAATTTTGAAATATGTTTCAGATAGGGAAAGGACTGTAGTTTCTATGGTCCAAGTTTCAAACCACAAAGGTGAAATAATGACATGTGGAAGTCCGTACAAGTTCGCTATGTTGAACAGTCCTCAAAATAGACACCTAGGTAAACTTCAAATAAGTCCCACTTGGTGAGTCCAATTCTACTCTAACCTATGGGGTTGGAAATAAGACAGATTAGGATATCTCAGGATGAAGTTTCAGACCCATAGGAGTAGGAATTTTGGAGATACAGTAGAAACAATATCAGACAATTATGTAGAAGAAATTGGAGAAAACTAGGAATTCGTGTTCCAATCACTTCCCTCCACCAATAAGTTGAAAAATGAGGACTATAAAACCCACCCTAGGAGGTCACATATGGAATAAGTTTTTCACTCTATGTATTTTCAATCTTTGACCTAACACCACTTCTAGAGAAAACTAGGGCATCATATATTTTGCATTTTTGTCCACAATTGTGGGAAAATGAGTATGTTGCTCAGTTCACCTTGAAGAGGTGCATCTTTCAATCCAATCAAATATGAAAAATACCTAAGATTAAAAAATTAGGGTTTCTCTGTCAAAACCTAGGTCCACCAGAAGTAGTCTTCCAAAAAATATTTCAAGCAAGCATCAAGTTGAAGCAATCTCATTGATAAGTTCTATCCTCTCTATTTCCATTTGGAATTCTCATTTTTATCATGATAAAAAATAGTAACAAGCTTGAGACCAAGATTGAAGGAACCAATAACCTATGAGCATGGAAGTATAGAGTGATTCTCATACCTAAATAAGCATGACCTGGAGAACTATGACTAAGAAGAAGTTGTAGATCTAGAGGGAGATGAAGACGAAGCACAAGAAGTACTTAGTCAAAGCCAAGAGGATTATTTTCGTCTCACATGTATCATCCTTGAAAACTCCCAAGGATATGTTTGATACAATGACCATCTTGTATGAAGGAAATAATATCAATAGGAGATGACTTTGAGAGCTCAAATCAATGATATGAAGATAAAATGTCGGAAAGAATTCAATATTACTTCACAAAAATCTCTTAGATCAAGGAGAAACTAGATACCATTGGAGACAATGTCGAAGAAGAAGAAGTAGGTATTACAACCTTGAATGGCCTCCCAAGGATTCATTCATTCAATTAATATGTGCAAGAAGGAAGCTGATCTCTTTCAAAGGACTATGGGAAGAATTCACACAAGAAGAAGCTCGACTCATAACAAGAGAGGAGAAGATGTGAGCAATTGAAGATCAAGCTCTCACAGTTCACTCCAAAAGAAACCATAGAATAAAGAGGACCATCATCAAAACAGAAGACAAAAGGAATTTAGAAGAGATACTTCTGAACATTTGATGCTACACTTGTCATGAGAAGGGAAACTAATCTAGAGATTGTCCCAAAAATAGAGGCTCCTTCAACAACAAGTTAAACAATAAAAGACATCATACTCACACCGCTGAAGATGATGAACCAACTAATAAAATATTCATAGAAGAAAGGAAATATTCCTCAAGTGATAAGGAATATGAATTCTACTGGTGAAGAAAAAAATCATACTCTTATCCATTTTAGCATTGGATAAGAAGGGATGTAGTTAGTGACACTCATAACTAGTACATAGGTTCCTAGAATCATATGATGAAGTAGAAGGCTCCGATTATTCTTGCAAGGACATAAGGATCAAGAAGGAGTCTACCAAACAAACAAAGATAAGTATTTGAATTGTCATTTTCTATATATATAGTTGCTTAAATGATATTGTTTAGTTTTGTACATATCTATGTTCAATGAAATGTATTATGCATGATAGAATTTTGCATTAATGAATAGTATACTACTAATATGCATGTGATGGGTAAGTGTCCTATGGTGCTATACAACATTCCATTGCTACTTATCTAAAATGAAACCTCTTTTCTAACAGATTGGGTTTAGTGCACAATCTCAATAATGTTATGGTAGAGATGGAAGGAATCTAGAAAGTTTCTTTTTGTATACGGAATATGGATGAATGTTGTATTGGATAAAACAATTGCATGATTATATCTGTATGGATCAGAATTTTCCATTATGAATATGTCTTGAATATTATGAAATGTTTCTAACCCTGCAACTGATGTATTTGAATTGTAGTAAAGATCGTGTACAGTCATCTACAAGAAAAGAAGGATGAGACTTGTTCCGAAGAACAAGTGACGACTGTTCAGTTATAATATTCATTCCAATAAACATACATGAAGATGAACCTAAAGCTCCCAAGGTTAGAGACACCGTGGAGGAAGAAAGAGATTCAAAAGAATATAAGAATCATGATAATACCTAAAGAGAGCGATATAGCCACCTCGAGAGATGAAGACCATCTTGGGCACGATAGATACTTCAAGATGAAGAAAAGTATGACAGGACTTCTAACTAAAGTAATAGGAATCATATACACTCTAGTTATGTGGCAATGTTGAATGACATCATTGATGTAGACTCTTATAGCTATGAAGAATTACCGAAGGATAAATGGAAGAAGACTTTGATCAAAGAGTGCCAATTGATCATGGGGAATGATGTCTAGGATGTGGTTCCGGGACCTGAAGGGAAGTCCGTAGTGCCTTCCATGTGTATCTACAAGATCAAGTATGTATGAGATGGAAACATCGAGGGATACAAAGAAAGGTTTGTGGTTTCTATGGCATGCAATACTCCATTGACTAGACACACTTCTCCAGTAAAGCAGAAGTGTGTATTGAGCAGAGAACCACATGTGCACAAAAGTATTTGTACGATCTTAGAAGGCACCCATGGGTAAGCACATATAGTTACATGAGGAAATTGAATACCACCTAGAGTGATGAATATCTTAACCTTTTCTACAAGGTTGAAGATGGAATCCTATAGAGGATGACAAGCTCACATATGGGTGCAAGAGGAAATTTTCAAGAAAGTTCAAGACAAAGGATCTTAATATCTAGTGACATGACATGGATACATAGAATATCAGTAGCAGAGGATGCTAGCTGTCACTCCAATACAAATTTTTTTGACACATAGAGTACAAAATGTAGAGGGAGGATGATGCTCAGCTTCAAAAAGAGTGACTACAGAAGATATCCGAGTTCAACATGGTACGACAAGATGGAAAATTTCCTGATGGACTAAGGATTTACCAAGAGTAAAGCGGGTTCCAACCTTTACTTTAAGGTTGAATACAGAATACTGGGATATGTTAATGACCTAACATGAGAGGATGAACTCATTGTAGATGCAAAGAGGAAGTGCAAGAAAGAGCACCTCAGAATGATGTTTTAGTTTTGGATCGGGTATGATCTCATGGATTAGAAGAAAGAAAACCAGTGTTTCCCTCAATACAGTCTAGGATATGGTGGAGAGAGGAGCAATGAAGTTCTAGTATGTTCCTACATAGGAACAAGTTGTATATGTGTTGACTAAGCCTCTGTCTCATGTAAAGATTGAACACTTTGGAGACAAGATTAGTGTTGTCCAAAAGGAACTCCCTGGAAAGAGGGAGTGATGATAAGATAGTAATGGTATGCCACTATAGAGAAGGCCAGTCAAGTTTTACAGTATGATTTGATGAAGTTGTGGATGTACAAGAAAATAATTATGAGTCCCGGTGGTCTCGTCACTATATAGAGAGCTTGGTCGTATCTTCATGGCTAGATCCCAATATGGTTGCTGACATCACTGAGGGTGGATCCTAGTATGACTGGTCATATCACTAAGGGTATATCCCAACATGATTGGTGGCATCCTCACAAGGAATATCCTAGGAAGGTTGGTTGTATCTTCAAATATGAATATCCTAACAAGATGTGGCCCAACATTCATTTACAGACGTTGTGGTCTGGCATTCATTTGCAAACGTTCTGTTCTATCATTCATTTATGGACGTTGTGGTCTAGCATTCATTTACAGATGTTGTGGTCTGGAATTCATTTGCGGATGTTTTGGTCTGGCATTCATTTGCAAACGTTGTGGTCCTGCATTCATTTACAGATGTTGTGGTCATGCATTCATTTGCGGACGTTGTGGTTGTGCATTCATTTGCAAATGTTGTGGTCCTGCATGCATTTCTGGACGTTGTGGTCTTGCATTCATTTTTCGGATGATCCAACTCTTTTGATGTTATGGGTGATTTCGAATTTATTTGTGATGTTGTCTTATGTTTGTGTAACATTGCAGGTGATGCTCAGGATGAGGATACATACGATGATATGTGATTCGACGAGATGTGATACTCATGATTATGCGACAATATGTGATACTCATGATGAGGCGATGAGATGTGATTCTCATGATGATGAGACAAGATGTGATACTTGTGATGATGTGAAGAGAGGTGATGCTCATGATGATGCGATGAGATGTAATGCTCATGATGATGCAATGAGATGTAATGCTCATGATGATGCAGTGAGATATGATACTTGTGATAATTCAACGCTATGTGATGCTCGCAATGATATGTCGAGATATGATGCTCATACAGATGTTCTCATGATGTGATGATCAAGATGTGATGCTTCGTGATGGTGATATTCCACTAATGATGATAATGTTGATGTAGTTGTGAAATATTTCTATGACATATAGATTCACCAGTCAGTTGTACATATGTATTAATGTGTTATAATATACCTTCCTTGTTAGGAGGGAGTGTTAAAGAAATGTAATTGCGAAATATATTCTAATTTATTATTATTATTGTTGTTGTTACCCCTTCCGGAGATGTTTTTCCTAGGATTAGGGATGCCATTCATGTAATTGGTCACGTAAAGTCTTGAGATAAACCTTCGGTGTAAGTCCGGTCAGTAGTACCCACAAAAGTATTATTAAAATGTATTTTTGAGTCTTCCAAGGAAATTCCACCCCGGAAACAAGGAGAATTCAGCCCGTTTGGGTTATTAGGTCTCTCATCTTATTCGTATAAATATGAGAGGTGCCTCCCTCATTTGGAAAAGTAGAACACTTAAGAAGTTGTGCTAGAGAGAGAAGGAGAAGTCCATATGGGAGAGAGGAAGAAGTCCAATATTATTCTTGGGGTCTTATAAGTTGTATTGTTTGGGTCGTACATTGTACTTGGTTGAACTCTATATCAAGGAAGTTTTGTTGGGTTTTCTCCACCATGAGGGTTTCCTTGGATAAATCTCTATGTTATTTTATGTGGATTTGCTTGTATTTATTTCAGTAATCCTTTTGTTTATGCTTATTATGTTATGATTCTAAATGAATTTAGATCTTGTATAACCATTGAAATATTAACGGGAAGAAGCAAGAAAACTTTAATAAGGGCAGATAAAATGTAATAAATATTGATGAAGGAACATATGAATAAATGTTCCTTTCATATCAGATCACTTAAGAAAACATCAACAACAAGGATCTTTGATTGTTGGATATTGGTGGCAACAATCACATGACATGTAACAAACATTTGTTTACTAACATAGATACTTTTTCCACGTAAAAAATAAGTCTTGGTGATGATTGTTAAGTACAAACCAAAGGAAAATTTATTGTTTATGTCCTAACGAAACAAAATGAGAAGAAATCCATTCATAATGATCTCTATGTACCTAATATCAAGTACAATTTAATAAGTGTAGGATAGATGAATCAAAATGGTTATGATGTTAGATTTAAGGGTACCACATGTTTAATCTTATACAAGTTACCTAGTAGAAGACTCATATAAAAAGTAGATATGACAAAAAAAAATGTTCCCTTTGAATTTAATAAGTGTAAACTAGTAACAGTCATATGCACGTAATGTCCCTAGCTAACATGAGACCTGGTTGTGGCATTGTATCTATGATCATTTACCCTTTAGGAGTGTTGATCACTTGCAAAAACAACCAATGGTCTAGGTATTTCCCATGATGAATGAAGAAACCATTTCTTGTGAAAGTTGTATCCTAAGAAAGAATCAAAGGGATAGATTTCTTGAAGCCTATTACAAAGAAAAATGACACCTTAAGCTAGTATATATAGAACTATGTGGTCCTATGCAAAATCAATCCATAGGTGGTATTCACTATTTCTTAATATTTATTGACAATTTTAGTAGGAAAATATGGGTATATTTCCTTAAGTAAAAATCTAAAACTTTCTAAAGGTTCAAAGAATTCAAGGATCTGGCTGAAAAATAGAGTGAAAAATACATCAAGATGATTAGGTTAGATTGAGGTGGAAAATATCATTAAAAAAAGTTTGCATATTTTTGTACACAACATGGTATCAAGAGCTAGTTTACAACAAGATATACTCCACAACATAATGGAGTGGTTGAAAGAAAGAATTATATCATCATGAACATGTAAATAAGTATGATTAAATCCAATAATTTGTCTAATTCATTTTGTGATGAATTTGTTTCATGTTAAGTCTATATATTGAAAAAATATCCCACAACTATTGTGAATGAAAAATTACCACAAGAAGCATGGAGTGGCACAAAGATGTAAGTGTTTCTCACCTCATAATTTTTGGTTGCATAACATATGCACATGTTCCATCGTAGCTGATAAGGAACTTGGACACTAAAATAGAAAAGTGTATTTTCATTGGATATAGTGAATAATCCAAAGCCTATAGCTTGTATAACCCAATCAACAAAAAAAAATTGGTTAGCAGAGATGTCGAACTTTTAGAAGATAAATATTAGAGTGACCAAGTGATAAGAAATGGATCAATATATAGTTTTCCACATATTTGTAGCTTTCAAAGTTAAAATATTGGATGAATTGGCTTTCCAAGTCCATTTTATGGGAATGTTTCATTTTACATATTTGGAGTCCAGAATCTTTTGAGGCCTGTTTGAGATTCTAACCACAATTCTTTATGGAAAACAACCCATCTCTTGTGTAATGGGACATGACGTGATTCTACACTCAAATTTCTTTCAAATGGTCAAAATATAACCTCTATTGGACTCCATATGAAAACAATATTCCTCCCACAAGTACCTATCTAATTGAACACCATGGTGCCAAATGGATTCCATGTTAGCTCTCATTTATCACACATGTGGATTTAGTCATGTGTGGAATTCCAACAACATTCTAGAAGGTCCAAAACCCTATCCATAATCGATATTTGGTTCATGCAAAAACACATAAAATTAACCCTATATAGTTGTCATTCTATGTTAAATACTAAGCGATTAGGAGAAGAATGGGTTTCATTATTTTAATGTTATGTAGTGTTCCATAGTTTAGCAACAACTCGAGAGTGGGATAGTAGAGAAAACCATCAGTAGTAGGATATCCTTTGGTAGCCATTTTGGCCACAAAGTCATAGGTAACTCTATAGAGAGTACCACTTTATTTGTATGTGTACTGCATATTGGAGAAGAAAATAGCAAGGAATAATCCTCATTTCTAGTTGAATTTTTCCCCATAGTGGGTTTTCCCAGGTTATATCTTGTGTTATTTTTGTGGATTCTATCTTTCTTTTCTCTAGTTATTTTCCATTCAATTCCCATTATTTAATAAACTAATAAAAAATAACTAAGTTGTAATATTCATTGTGATGAGTTGTTCCAATAGAATATCCACGATAGTTTATGGATCATATTCGTACCACAGTAGTTTTCTTTCGAGTTTTGATGGTAACTACATGGATCTATTAGTTGGTGAAAAAAAAATATTCAAATCCTATCTATAGTGGAGGAGTTTGTTCAAGGAGAGACAGATAATTATGAGCAACAATTTACAAAACTAGAAATATAAGTCATCGATATCTCATGCAACATGACAAACGCCATGTTGTATTTGGAGAGAAATATTGGGACTTTCAATTATTTTGGAGGCTCTAATTCATAGTTTAAATTATAGGGGAAATCAGAAGACAAAAGCGACCCAAAAAGGAGCCCGAGAAAGAGTAGCTAAGTTCTAGTACCAATATTTCTTCCCAATCTCTCTTCTGAGATGGAAGTGAATGTTGATATCAAGATGAACTAAGGTGAGATAAATGCAGTACACTTGAATCGTTGGTTTCATCAATTAGAGGTCTATTTAATCCATCAAATGGATGAGGAGATGATAATTTCATTAGCTTAACTAGAATTAGAGGGTCATGCATTAACTTTGTGGGAAATACGCATGGCGGAATTTAGGTTGGAGGGTGATCCACTAGAAACTAAGTGGGATGAATTTAAAACTATTATCAAGTCCCAGTTCTACCCTATATAGTATGTATAAGACTAGTGGTTTTATTGGCATTACTTCAAGCAAAGGAAGGGACAGAGTGTGGAAGGATAGACCAATGAGTTCAAGAAGATGGCTATCCTAATGGGTATATCACCCAAAAAATATATGTACTTCTCAAGTATTTGGGTTGTTTACATAGTCACATATGAAGCAAGTGATTCCCTTTAATCCCAATTCAATTGGTGAACCATGTGTACAAGCACAATACCTAGAAAACATAGGTCAGAAGAAAGGACAACAAGGCAATTCAAAACAAAAAGAGAGCCAAGATGATACCAATGAGGGGAAGTAGAAGTGGAGGGGAAACAAAAATAAGATTAAAGTCATGGAACATCATTCACAAGGATATGAAAAACACTATAACCACTTCAACATGATGGCCACACTGAATACAAGTGCTGGAAGTTACATCCTTACTTGAACCCAAAGAACTACAAGAAGGGTGCCAAGAAGGATATTGTTATGCTTAGATGCATCTTGATTAAGATTTAAATAAGATTTACTTAAGTGGTGGTTAAAGAAAGGGGTAGCAATAATGGTTTTTTAAATATTATTAAATAGTATTTGTTTTATGTTTATATTAATCAATTTAATGTTTATTTGGTAATTAGTTTAATGTTTAGTATTTGTTTAACAACCAACCACTCCACAAAGCTAAGTGGCTAGGTGTGCCTATACCACTTTACTTGTGGTTGTGCTAGTTATTTGTTTGTTGGCCTTTGGAATTGGTTGACGTTTATACACATGATAGCATTTTTTTTATTGTTTTACTTCGTTTAACATTCATTTGTTATTTTTATTATATCTTCAACATTTTTTACATATTGTTTAGTTTAAATTGTAGTTAGTATGTTATTTTTTATTTACTAGTTTAGATTTCTTTTAATTTTGGATTTATTAAAGTATTAATTACAAAATTTAATGGAAAAAATTGAGTAGAAAAACCCATCCTTATTCATTAATAAAAATGGAAATCACATTCTTGAGGTGCATACAAACCATTATATAGATATGATTGTTTAAAAAATTCAAATATAACCAATCAAATGGGTCCATAATTTAAGACACAAAATAAATGTTTTACAACGAGTCAACTTTTCAAGAATTTATATTTATATTGTCTTTCTTCCCTTTCTCTTTTACCTTAATCCATTCTCTTAATGATGGATCTAAAATTGAAATCCTTAGTCAACACCTAAAGGACCATTTTTCTTTCATCTAAAGAAGAGAAATCCAAAGGTTGTACACTCTTTGTTCTTTATTGTATATCATCATTCTTTATTTTGGATTCTTGTTTATAGACTCTTCCAACTTCATTAGTAGGAAAATATTCCTTAATATCATCTTCATCATCCTCTAAGGAATGAGGATCATGGCTACCAACATTTTAGATTTGAAAAATTGTCCCCTTTTATTTTGTGGTAGGCATCTTGGTGGTGGACAAGTTTCATAAAGGTGACCTATTTAATAACAATGACGACACCTAAAGGTGGTGTTTACATAATCCAAACTTTAAATGAATGTAATTTCCCCATTTTTTACCCCTGTTGTATGTGTTGGTTGGCTATGTAAATATTTTGTATGTGCCATGTATAATTCCTAAAAAGGAGCTCAAGGCCAAGGCCCCATCAGTGAATGGGTTGTTTAAAAGAAAAGTAAGCTAGGCTTGATATGCCATGTGCTAGAAAGCCATGGAAGATGTAAAACATATAAATGTTTATAATGTTAATAAAAATGTCCAAAGGGGCTGGCTATGGGGGAAACATGAATGATGGGGGCTATGTTACCCATTAGGGAAGTGTGAGGGGGTTATGTGATTAACCCTTTGTATCCAAATGTTACCTTGAGAATATTATGCCATAAATGGCATGAACCACCTCATTAAATTCCTGAAATTAACATTTAACCATGAAGAGAAAGAGAGGCTACATAGGAAGCCACAAGATTAATGATCACGTGAGGAAGCACCCCAGCTAGACTTTGTTGATTAGGGGAAAAGTCAACCCTGGGAATGGGAGTTCAATCCAAGGGGATTGCATGGGGAAACATAAACCCATTATCATGCATTCGATCACCATTCCATTTGAGGATTTGGGGGGATTCTTCCATGGAGCTCTGTGTGTAGCAACAAGAGAGCCGAGAACATTGGGTGTTGAATGTTGTGAATTCCTATGAGTTGGGAAGGTCATGGAGGAAATATCTCTATTGGTTCAATAGTATGGACCTTCTATACCTTCCCAAGACAGTAATTAAGGGAAGGAAACACTTGAGGGAAAAGGGAGGAAGAGAAGGGAACCTTCCTCAACTATGTGTGGAGGAGAAGGAGGTGTCAAGGCTAGTTGAAGCCATTGAGATGCCATAGTTTCATGGGTGAGAATATTGGTTTGATAGAGTTGTAATTACCTGTCTGTTGGCTTGATAAACCCAAGTGAGTGTTGGCTTAGCTTAAGGATTTGTGTGCAGTGTTGTGAGTGAGCCTGAGAGATCCCTTAGTGGGTAGTATAGCCGATCTCAGGGGTGGTCTTTCAGTGCTAAAATAATATAGGACAATCAAAGACCTACGGTTGGGTGGAATGTTGCACCCACATAACCGATTGATTGAATGGTTTACATTTCAAAAGATAAGAATTCCTTTATATGAATGCCCATAATTGGTTATTTGTTATGAATTCTCATGCATGGTTGATTAAAATGAAATGGCATCCTAAATCGTGCATTCAGTTAATTGTCCATTGCTCGAATTAGTCACATATGTGTGTGTGTTATTGTTTAATTCCTGGAATGAATGCACCATCCCATGTATGCATTACACTTGCAGTTTCATTGTATCTCCATTGTGAATGTTTATTGCACTTATATAAGTTGTGGTGACGTTTAAGGGTTTGAATCCGTGTTATTGGGATTGAGTGTCCCAATGCATTGAACTGGAACATGATGAATGGATGCATGTGCTCATTTAGGTTTATGTTTACATGTATTGCATAGATGAAGTATTTAAAACCTCGTTGGGCATGTTTCTAGGCATCTGTGACTGTCTTTATGTTTTATGAAGCCATAACAAGAAAAGCAGAAGCTTACAATCGTGCTTTAATCGTGTTCTTGGCAGGGTTCAATGATGAATACTAATGCTCCAATCGCCTCGGTCACATACTGAGATAAGATAAAGAAGTAGCCTCCATATCAAAAGAGTTTCGCAGAGTTTCCATGACCAAGTGGTCGGGTCGATGCGTAGGGTTAAATGTGGAATTTGGCTAAGTATTGGCTATGTAAATCAGAGTAATCACATCCATTGATTTCCATACCAAGAGGAAATCCAAGCCATTGATCGTAGAGTAAGATCTGCAGAAAAAGGAAGAAAAATTGACTAAGTATTGGCCTATGATGGCTGGAGAAATATCGATCGTCGATTGTTGCATCGGGTTCAATCAAATTCATTGATTGCAATGTCAACGTGGTAACTTCTAAATAGCGATGTTAGGGATCCGGTGTGTCGACATCGGAATGTGAAGTTCGAGAGATAAAATGTTATAAGTTGGCTTGCGATGACGACTTTCGACTCCCAACGCTGGGAAGGCAAAGTGCTGACGTTGGAATGCGAAAGTCAGGAATAATATGGTTAAAATTTGTTGCGGTGTGCCGAATTATGAATCCCGACGCCAGGAAGGAAAGGTACCGACGTCGAAATGCAGAATTCGGGAGTGAAATTGCTAAAAGTTGTTGCAATGTGTCATCTTCTGACTCTCGAGGTCAAGGAGGCCAACGTCAGGAAGGAAAGGTGCTGACATTGGAATGCAGAAGCTGGGAGTCAGGGGTTAAATTGTTAAGAAATGTGTTATGGTGTCAACCTCTCATTCTCGACTATACAAGATGAAAAATGAGGATGTAAGAATGCGAAATTCAAAAGGAACTTGTTGGAATTTGCTTTGCAGTGTCGGCTTCTGATTTTCAACTATATGGAATGAAGAATGAAAAATTCGGGATGTGGAAGTCATAAGTGAAATTGTTGGAAGTTGGTTTGCAGTGCCGACTTCTGATTCCCAACTGTACAAAATGCAGAGTGTGGAAGTCAAGATGCAAAAGTTGGAAGTGAACTTGTTGGAATTTGGTTTGCAGTTCCAGCTTTTGATTCCCGACTATTTAGAATGTGGAATGTGGAAATCGGGAAGCGAAAGTCAGAATTGAACTTGTTGTAAGTTGATTTATAGTGCCGACTTCCAATTTCTAAATGTACGGATGTCGAGACGATCAGATTCGAATGAAAAAATGCAGAATCGACATGTTGAGATCAAATCGACAAGGAACATGTCGAGAATGCTTCTAATGGGATCTAAGGAGGTTAATTAATTGTAATTAAGGTGTCAATTAACCAATTAATGGAAGCGATGGAATGGATTATTGGGAAGATTATTAACGTCGAGATGGATTAAAATGATAATTAAGGATTCGATTAAGTAAGATTAAGGAATTAATCCACCCTATGTGCGCAATTAAGGAATTAGGAAGCTGAATTTGGAATGATTGGGTGAATATTTGGATCCCTATCTTATGGAAGGGTGTTCCAATGATCTAATGAGGAAAATTAATCATATTAGATGGTCATAGAGGAAAGAAAATTTGGTTTGTTGTTCCATGAAGTCTCCCGTGGTCTCAAAGGACACTAGAGGTGGTGGGGGACTCTACAATGAATCTATAGATTCTATGTTTCAACAACATTTTCTCTGGAATATCTTTATTATTAAGGTCAATTTTTATACAAATAATTGAACATATGTAAACAAACCTAGTTGGGTCCTCCAGCTAACCAATGTCCCTCATTAAATATTTTATTGTAATCTTCTTTGGAATAAAATTATACTATCAACATATGAGTGCTTCAGATTTAAATGTTAAAAGAAAAAGTCATTTAGCTCTAAATTCTGACCTCCAAAGCTGACACCTCATTTGATTTCTCAACAATATAGGAATTCGTTAGAATTGGAATTTGTGCTAATGAAGGAGATATATATCTTGGGTCCAACTGCATTGTTATAAAACTTCAAAATAAAGAAAGAGCATAATCCAAAACCCATTGCTCGCCACATAACCTCCAAACCAAATATATCATAGTAACGTTATAAATATTGTATACAGGAAAAAAATGTTTCTACTTAAGAAAAGAGAAATGGATTTCCCCTCAATATTTCTTACAAAAAATTGATATCTCTACCTATAGCACTTACCCATATTCGAATAAGGAGTTTGGCCTCGAGGAGCTCCTAGTTAATCTATACTCAAATAAAATTACAATTCTAAAATTTCTCACTAGGCTTTATGAGCTAACACATTCTCATTCTTTACTTTTGTACTTAAGTCAATTGTTCTTAAGCCAAGTTGATAAAGAAAAATTGAAATTAACCCTTGTAAGTGCTTTTATGTTGCCATCACTACCAACACCAGCCATTTCAAAATCCATACACGAACACAAAATATACGATGAGATGAGATTGTTTTCATTATCTATCCTACCGTGTCACTTATAATCAAGAACATGATAAGATGCAACTTGGTCATTAAACGAGAAGCTTATGCTACTGAAGCTCTATGAATAGCAATAAAAAAACTATAAAACAATCACCATGAGGAAAAGTTACCATGTTAACAAATATTTTTGAGAAAATATTAGTTTTGACCTTAAATAATTGTGAGAAAATCTCTAGTTTTGGCCTAAACATTCATGTGTAGATTAATAACATAAATTTATGCAAATTTATATCATCGTAAATGATCATTATAGTTTTAAATTAAGTTTATGATAAAAAAATCAAAAGGGTTACTTTAAACACAATTTAAAACGTAAATCTAATTAGAATTTGGATGGAAAATTTCTTAAACAAACTAAAATTATAATTCTTTTGACTTTTTCCTTCCAAAACGTTGTGGAGAAAGGATAGTGCGCCATGTGTACTCCATCATGTTTTATCTATGCTTAACCCATCACTAATTTGAAGAACGTGTCTCTATTCCTGCCGACAGTCATCAAATCGAGGGTTTAAAAATAGCTTTTATTATTATTTTTCTCACGCACGAACGACAAATAAGTTCTTGAAAATTGAAAATTCGTGCGTGATTAATAGTTGCTCGCAACCACAATTGTTTGGAGTGTCAAGATGTTCGTGGGTTCCTTCGTGAGAGTGAATTCAAACATCTTCAATAAAATCTCACGCCAAAGAAACATTTGCACGCAACAAATAGAGCTGAAATTCCCCGTATTATTATTGAAATATATATTAGAAGTCGACGCTTCTAATATCAAACATATTGTGGATTGCGGATATGTAAGAATTTCTTATGCAGAAAGCTGAGCTGCGAGTCTGCCATTATTTTTGGATGTTAAAAAAAGGGTACACTTCAATTCCGATTCCGGATTTGTGGGAACGGAACGCTGGCAATGGACAACGGAGAGTTATCAGTAGAATGATCCTGCCAATCACAAAAATTGCATTAATTCCGTGCAACATTTTAGAATGCCTGCAGAATATATTTATTTATCAGTACTCTATGCAATAATTAATATACCTTAGACAGGTGAAGCTAAGGTGCATCAATATATGAAGCTCCAACTCAGCTATGTGGTTGCTCTACGGTCAGGGGCTCCAAACGAGTCAGGAGGGATGTGTGACATTGATTTTGACGAACTTGACACAGATTTCTCGATGATCAGTTTGCGAGATTTGCTTTTCTGAGATTCGCACATACTCGTTAAAGTTATTCCTTCTCCTGCAGCTAGATTGACATAGAGATCGACAATGTTGGGGCAGTTGTTGCGGCACTGGGAAGAACATAACTTCCGACTAAATTCCGGTTCAAGTAGAGAATCGGTAGACAAGCCCACAGTCATATGTTCCAAGCCGCACGCATTTATGCACTTCTCGCTTTCGATCCATCCCACCAATTTCTCAGATATCACGACTGACGACTAATGATATACATAATATATATGCAATCATTGTTAGTCTTTCTCAACATCAAGATCATCGCTAATGACGTATGTATTACCAATGCTACTTGTGAAATCTGACGTTTATAAGGAGTTATTAGAGATTAACAGTTGTAGATAGCTACCTGGCATAGAAATTGCAATGTGCCGTCCATCTTTGGAGCCTTCTCGAGCACACATCTATTACCAGACGACGAAACCGAGAAAGCGCAGATTTCCACGGGCAGCTCCTCGCACGTGATAATGATGCCTGGAAAAATACAGTACATCACCCCAACATATTAGCTAAGCATGTATGACCTCTATGAATCCAATGAATATTACAAAGAGAAGAGAGTGACAAATCAAGATCAATAATCAAGAACAAGAAATAGATGAAAGCAAAGAACGCACTGTGTACTCTATGCACAGCAATGGCAATGATCATCAATAGGATGAAGAGCGCATGAGCGGCAGGGATGAGGCTGGTGGAGGCCATCTCTAAAAATTCAAGAAACACTAGTTAGTTCTGAACTGGTTGAGAAGAACCAACAGAACCAGTTGAGCTTTTAAGGCATGGGTGAGAATGTATTTGTTGAGTAAGCTGGAAGGTGACCTCGATGAGCGAAGATACATAGTTTGATGTGAGTGGGAGTGGAGAGGGAGCTGGGTATTTTTTACGTATGGAACTGCACTTCCATTCCATGAATGACGGATTGGGAGGAGGAGCAGTGAGGCCCAGCGGCGCCCTGCCTCTCCACGATTAGAGGAAACGGTAGCGCCCGACTCGGTTGACTGCTCATGGCTGTATGTTAGGAGTATCAATCATTAATTGCGTGACACGTTCTGCTACGTTTCCCATAACTCCGCTTTTTCCGCTATGTTTAATTCCAAAGTCAAAATCAACACTACAGTTTTTCCAACTAATCTCCCAAACAATTAATCGACGGAGGAATCGAGGATGGCTTTGATGGGGACTATTTTTCTCATATTTTTGGTTGGTTTTTATTTTATTTGTTTGTCATAAAACTTGCAAAATCTTTGCTAGAATTGGTAAAGTGTAGGTGTTTGGAGGTTTTTATATCACGTGATTTTATTTTTACACTTAAAATTGTTCAACAAACAACATAAATTACAAAATTTTATAAATTAAATTCATCTAATTTCAACTGAAAAATAAGTCAAAATCATCCTTAGTTAAACAGCTCTTGAACAAAGTAGTGATTCTCTCAACCAAAAAGAGGTTTTAAACCAAATTGTGTCATCTCATATGTGTAGCATAACTTTGCTTTAAAAAACAAGACAATGATTAAATCCCAATGCTTGTATGTATGTGTTCAATATTCCCTGCTAAAGAAGCTCTCAAGGGGAGTTACTTTTGCCCTAGGTTGTTTTACCCTAGGCTGATCCTTAATCCTTAATTCCCAATGCTTGTATGTATGTGTTGAATATTCCTTGCCCTAGGTTGTTTTACCCTAGGTTGATCCTTAATCCTTAATTCCCGATGCTTGTATGTGTGTTCAATATTCCTTCCTAAAGAAGCCCTCAAGGGGAGTTACTTTTGCCCTAGGTTGTTTTACCCTAGGTTGGTCCTTTGTGGAAAACTATTCAAATGGCGACTTTTAATGGAATTTATTTGTGTAGCATGTGTGTTTTTACAACTATCAAATGGCAACTTTTAATAGAATTTATTTGTGTAGCATGTGTGTTTTTACAACTGTCATTATGTTTCGAAAACATGCCACATATACCAATGATATTTCAATGCCGCCAACATGGATATTTGAGGAACAATTGTGTTGACCATTTAGATAGATGTTTAGGATTTGTATAAGTTCCTAACGTGTAAGATATTTTTTTTGCATTCTTGGGAATCTAAATTATCTTTTTGTTTTTCATTCTTAGAAATCTAAATAAAGGTTAATTTACACCATTTGGAATATTTTGCACGTGCCATGATGTGTGAGGTGTTCTGAGCAATGTGTAATCAAAATGTATCACATTTTTCATGTTACTACAATACAATAAATTATTAGAGACCAAAGAAGGATAGATACTTAGAGGAGACAACCAATTAGAGACGAGATAGGGAGAGAGATTTAGAGGAAACAACTAATCTCGATGAAGGGGAGAGAGAACACTTGCATTTAAGAGAATTAATATTAGGTAATAAAGATTGTGAGACTTTCTTCTGATGTGGACATTTCCCAAGCTTAAGCGGTATAAAAACACATGATTAGAAAACTTATGATGAATTGTAATGATGTCATGTTAGGTTAATATGTGCAATCATTATTTGTAGTACGACAACATCTCAAGGCATTATTGAATGGATTTGAGGGTTGGGAGAGTTGAGGTTTGGGCAAAATAGTAGAGTGATCTATGTTATTGCAACGGTTGGTTGGTAGAGTGATATATGTTATTGCAAGGGACAAGATTCTAAGAAAAAAAGGTGGCGTCTAGAGATACTGTTTAAACACAAAGCATTGTGATCAGAAGATCTCAATGCATAATGAGCACGATAAACATCTCAAGACGATATGTTAGACAACCCATGAGGTTGCCTATTTATAGTTTCCAGATCTAACCAACTTCCTGAAAGTGAGGAATATCTGGTCCACAAGTAGGGGTATTTGGTCCAGACTGTTTTCGGAGAATTTGCAATGTCCCAAAGTGTAGTTGGTTGTTGTAGTCACGTTGACCATTCAATTTTTTTCCCAAATGACTATTCAGTCGTTTCGTCGTCTCAAGTCGACTGCTTCACTAGTCACGTGTCATCTATTGACTGACTATCTCCAAAAGATCCATAGGTGTGATGAACCATCAAGAATGTAGGTTCCAACATCCCCCCCCATTAGCACAATGCTCTGGAGTTTCAGGAGTTGAAATTACTTGTTTTGAACACCCCCCATAATTGCAGCTTCCTAAAGCCCTTTCATATCCCAAAGTTTCAAACTTAGCTTATGGTAAAGGCTTCATAAAGATATCAACAACTTGATCATCTGTCTTGCAATAAAGAAGAGAGATAATGTTCTCCTACACCAAGTGTCTCAAATAATGAACATGAAGTTCGACATGCTTCATCTTGCTATGAGCAATGGGATTATCAACAACTTGAATAGCTCCTTGATTATCACAATAAATAATAATAGAGGTCTGAACAAGAAATCCAAGCTCACTGAGAAGCTATCAGACCCAAGCTGCCTCTATTCCTGCATTGAAAGCACCATGATACTGGGATTCTGTAGTTGAATAGAGAGACTACATTCTATTTCTTACATGACCAGACTAGAGGTCTAGAGGTCAGATGAAACACATAGATAGAAGTATATTTTTCAGTTTTCAATGTCACTTCCCCAATCGAAATCAGTGTAGCCAACAAGTAGTTCTATACCGCAACAATACTTGATATCATACTGATAAGTACCCTTAATATAGAGAACAATTCTCTTTGCGTCTTTCTATGAATTTCTCGATGATCCTACAAGAATCAAGAAACCACACTAACAACAAAGGAGAAGTCCATTCGATCATGCATCATATAAATAAGGCTACCAAGCAACTATCGATAAAGAGTGGCTTCAACTCCTAGAGAGTTGTGATATTTTGATAACTTCACTCTCGATTGATAAGGTCTAAAACATTACTTGCAATCATCTAGCTTGAACCATTTAATGAGATCCAAGACATATTTAGGTTGAGAAAGAAAGATACCATCATCCATTTGGTAAAACTTGAATGCCAAGAAAGAAATGAAAAATACCATGGTCAGTCATTTCAAAAGTATCAACACGTTATTTCTATAAACCCAAAATAAGATTGACATTGTTTCCAGTTATGACTAAGTCATCAACATACAATGCCACAATTAGAGTATCACCATGGACATGTAATACATAGATGTTGTGATCAGATTCACAATGTTTGAAACCAAGATTGACAAAGAACCGATCAATCTTCTCATACCAAGCATGAGGTGCATGTTTCAAACCACATAATTTTTTTTTGAGGCAACAAGAAAGGCCAAAGTCTGTCACAAAACTAGGAGGTTACTCCATATAAATTTCTTCAGTTAGATCTCCATGAAGAAATGCACTTTTCACTTCCATTTGCCAAAGCTCTTAACTAAAATGAGCAGTAAGAGAAAGGATCAGTCAGACATAATTAATATTCGCGACAGGAGAAAACATTTCAGTGTAGTCGATGCCTTCTTGATGAGAGAAACCCTTGGCGACCAAACAATCCTTGTGGCATTTAATAGCACCATTGGAGGTAAACTTGGTCTTATAGACCTATTGACACTTCATGACATTCTTCTCTTGCAGTCGAGGAACAAGTTCCCACGTCTAATTTTTCTTTAAGGAACCAATTTTAACAGTCATATCATTTTCCCATTTTGGCACACCCTAAGCATTAGTAAATGTATTAGGATCACAAGTGTTATGGAGAAAACTTCCTATGGCTTGGGGTGTACCACAACAGACAGAGAAACCGGAGAAATCAATCCCTTCCCCATATGCAAGAGAAATGTAACATCTAACACTAAAGGATCTCAAAACATACCTTATTCCGGACAGTTGTAGTAGATCCCCGTTGAGCTTTTTCCAATCCTGCTTTTGTTAGCAATTTACTCTCAACAACAGTAAACAAGGCAAGCATGCTATGTAATATAGTGTTAGGCCTACACTAGCACATATAATCAATGATACATAAGCAATTAAACACATCCATGGATTCAATATTCATTTAAATGCATATCATTGGACAGGGAAAGATATCTCTATTAAGTGAATCAAAGATTACATAAGTGGCAAACTTTGTCGGCACGTCTGCGAACCGGAGAAACCGAGTCCTTCCACCGGGGCCTCCACCACCTCAATCCTCCATCTCTCGATAGCAAGCTCACAAGCAAAGGTAAGCATGGGAAGAACACAAAGTGCTCCAAGGGACAAAGGGATGCAGACTAAAGTACAAGCAAGCTACGGCAACAATGGACTATAGTTTTCTTGCTCTTCAATTCCTCTCCTTCAATGTATCCAAAGGGTTCCTTATATAGTGCTTCAATGGGGCAATGGAAGGTCAAATCCGAGTGATCTCGAGGCATATGGAAGGCCAAGAGATAAGCGACTCGGATCCACATCAAGGAAAACTCCAAAAACATTTGGCCTTTTTCACACATCTCGATGTACGCGGGTTTAGGCGTAATATCCACGTATATACGCGAGAAATGGATTAAAAGTCACGTACAACAAATAATGAGTGTTTTTAGGGATGATCTTGGAAACATCAAATGTACAAAAATAGTCCATGGGGTCCAAAGAGTCTGTAGAGGGACAGGGAAGGCCATAAAAGTGTGATCAACCATGTGTGGTAAAACAACTATAACAGATGCCCCCTAATGTGTGAGGTCAGAGGGGTAACATGATGGCCGAAATACATTATAAATCCATCCCATAAGTGGAGTGATGAAGAACTAGGTGGAAGAACCAGACATCCAACCGTATAATACAATAATCAAACTTTGCACATGACTGCAAATACATATAGCAGTCTCAGATACATAAGAGTACAATGGACATGAATAGGCATGATATACAAACTGTGACATGTGTGGTCATCACCACATAAAATATACAATAGATCAGAATATCCATGATGAAGATATACAAAGGACCAAGATCTCCATGAAAGATGAAGATATACCATGGATCAAGATCTCCATAATGGCTAAAGATATCTAACATACATTGGAATCAAGTCATGAGAATTGAAATCTCATGAACACTGGCATGATCAAGGAGGTAGTATATAGGAAATGCCACCAATCTGAAAAGTCTTCTACACAAACCGCTATGAGTACATGTCCTACTATGTGAATAGATGTGTCGAGGTCGAACATAGCAGTCCATCCTCTGATTACCGATCATTGATGTATAATGTTAATAGACGCGATATCACCCACCGATAATGAAAATGGGAATCAAGGTACTAGAGTGCAATCTAACAAGTGCGAATAAATGTGTTGAGGTCGAACACTTGGAAGAATCCATCGATCAGGGGACATTGATGTATTCCCAAAACTGTCGATGGCGATAGAATCTACCACTGATGACTGTAAGTCTCAAGGCACTCAAATGACTCTAGACTCCTATCCTAGAATAAATGATCTGAAGTTGATGGGATGGAATCCGCTGGAAGGGGGGAATTAAGGCATCCCCCATCAACCAACATGAGGTACTCAGCAATGCTATATAATGTGGAAGGACTCGAACAAGATGTGCACGAACCAGTAATAGTACCGGGAATGGCTGACATGCAAAGTCAAGACAACTGAGTAATGGCCAACTCAGGCTTCAACTTCCTTTGAACAAGAGAATTAAGGAAAATCGTGATTGAATTAGGCAGCATTGACTCGATATACAAAACTGGGACATCTCTGCGACACATGAGGCATAGACAGAGGCTCCATAGGGACTAGAAGCTTAACCAGTCAGTGGAGATAAACTCAGAGATACGAGTATAACTCCTAAATTCAAACTACTAACCCAACCAACGGATGTGGTATACAGTGCTCTGTTTGAATGCGACATGAATCGACTGCTGCCAAAGATAACATCTTTTCATGTCCGGCTTTTTGGTTTTTTTATTTTTTTTTGGACTTTTTCAGATATTTTTAAAATATTGAAAAAGAATAAAAGTGCTTTATAGTTACGAATCTAGGAGGAGACGAGTGTCAAAGGGCAAACAAACTAGCTCCAAGCAGCGGAACATACTTATGCTCAATGCAAGGAAATGTGCAGAATAACGACACTCGGGGGAAAGTCCCCTCCCGGTAAAAAATGGGGTATCAAGATGCAAAAGATATATAAAAAGGCTCTTCTTTGGTATATATGAGACAAGCTCAGGCTATATGGCTGATAATCAAAGTTAAGGAAGTCGCCGTAAAGCTCAATAAGGCAAGAAAAACACATGATAATGCAATTACAACTTGACATATGCACGGGGAGTCGAGGGGGAAAAGGCCAGCATAAAGTTCAAGAGGAGTATGAAGCTCTTTCTCAAGGACATGGCGGGGCTAAAAGGGACTCCTAGACCTAAGAGAGGACTCACAACATGGGTACCAAATGAAAAAGGGAGCTAACTAGGACACCCATGTATAGGAAAGCTCGACCATTCACATAGTACCACTTCTAACAACAACATGAAGGTTCCATGATACCATGGAATGGGTTCGTACCTAAGGTTAAAATGAAATGGTCATAAGGTCATGCAAAATGCAAGAAGATATGAAATCCTAACCTATATGCCATTTCAGACGTAATACCCATGATAGGAACGAACGGGTCGAAACCTCGAAGAGAGTGTACAAAAACTGGACCCTACATGACAACCATATTAGTCCAAAACAACCCAAAATAATCAATAAAGCATCCAAACTATAGGATATTGATCATGACAACTGCACCCAAAGGAAACAATGCAGTGAATGATGGGACATAAAAAGGAAAGTAATGTGTAGACCCAATGTTCACACATCTCGGTTCTGGTATCCACATAGGATTACTAACACTAGGTCTAGGATGAACATGTGAAATTGTCTCCACCACAGGGATGGAGGGTGCAATGTGACTAGTGCCCCCAAATATCTCCACATGGAAAGGGATGGGAGTGCCCCCAAGCGTAGTTCTAGGACCAACTTCTGACTCAACATGATGTACCGAATTGGGTGTAGGGATATCAGACATGTCATATCTAACATGACTAGTGCTTACGGGTTCATGGTGAGTCTCGTCGCCTAGAAACCAATACCGACGACCTGTGAATGAGGGATCATAACCGGATCATGAAGGTTGTTTGTGTGAAGCATTATATGTGCTAATAGGATATTCCTCCCCAACCTCGTGTGGTGGAGAAGACATATCTGGAATCTCATCCTGATGATCTCCCATGGTGTGTGAATCAAAGTGAGAAGTAGTCCGCTCGGACTGTCTAGTTCTCTCTCCCAAAGGAGGAGGAGACATGGAAGGTGGAAGTCCTGCTAAATGACAAGAACAGTGGGATGCCACGCCCGAATCCACAATGACTAAAAAAATAAAAAGACTCGATCTAATTACGCAAACCCTAGGCAAACTAGTGTGCATGGAGCATACACCTATAAAATGTAAAGCCAAATTGCAAGAAAACAAGGGTAGGATATGTGAGCTCCCGAATGAAGCAGGTATGTCTCACCTAGGAGAGGCTTGAGACTCCCATACACAATAAGCTGAGGTTAGTAACTAATCATAGTGGCCCTCAGCTTCAACGCATATAGCAACTGTGTTGTCGGACCCCTACCTGGCCAGGACACCTGCAGAATAAAATTTGCAAATACCCCCTCGATAACCTAGGTAAGGAAACTAAGGTCACCTCGATATAATCAATGCTCAGGCGGACAGTCGCAGGTGGGATTAATCATATGGGTAGGGTAGCAAAGCTTGAAACTCTCGAAAGAGCCCTCGGATACAAATACAATCCTAGAAATATCTCCGATGCTACTCAGTTACAACCAGGGGTCATCCTAATCATAACCGCTCACACTGCCTCTTGATTAACTCCCTTATAAGAGGAGGATCCTGAGAACACTAATTACATAAAGGATTTCACACTCTCACCTGGATAGACATCTAATTGTTTTGTTTAGTAGTCTTGGAGAATTGACACACAATGAACTATTCCAAGATCCTAAAACCTAATCTTGTTGGTGCACCCTAAAAAAGAAAAGAGTGTAATTCATTTTATTATGTGTTGATTTTAATTGGATTTATTACTCAAAGAGTAAATGGACGTGCAACTAATGATGTTATGACACAACAAGAAGTAAAATGCACACCTAACAATCAATGCAAATGCAAAGTGTAGAATGAAAAACAAGGTATGCTACTATGTGAAGTGCAATATTTTTCCTTCAAATGTATATGCAATCATTCCTATATGAAAACCTAAACACAACTCTCATCCAAGCAATCCAATCCAAGTACCTTCTTAAATCCATATGTAAGATGCAAGTAAGAATGCAACTATTTTGTATTTTCAATATAAAAGAATGAAAAATGCAAATAAAAGTCATCTAAAACTCTCAGTCTCTGCGGCCAACAGAAAACACAATCCCAACAAGACACCAAGACAAAAAGAGAAATGAACTAATGGCAAAACAAAAAGGATAAATGACTAAAACTACTTTCAAAGAAAAATCAATGAAAAAGTGGTCTCTGGTCACAAAAGAAGCTTCCAATAGACAACATCAGAACGCAGGACGACCCAACCACACTCACAACCCACCCAACAGCTCCCCACAACATTAAAATCAACCAAAAGGGAGGATGTATGTGGCTGTTTAAAGAACAGCTGCGTATGTACGCAACTTTTGGCCAAAACGTTGCATGTATACGTGGATTTTGGACAAAAACATGCATTTATAGGCAACTTTTGGCCAAAAATCCGTGTATGTACGCGACTTTTGGCAAAAATCCTGCATATACAGAGAAGACAGTGGTAAAAAGCAGGCCAAGGGTCAAACCAATAAAGGGGAGTGTGAATAGATGAACATACTATAAAATGTGACACAAAAACGGGGAGAAATAGAGAGCAAGACAATAATATCAAGTACATTGTGCCCCCAAACCCCAAAGAAAAACAAGGAACGTCCCCAGCGGAGTCGCCAATTCTGTTACGGAGAAAACTTCCTATGTCTTGGGGTGTACCACAACAGACAGAGAAACTGCATAAATCAATCCTTTCCCCATATGCAAGAAAAATACAACATCTAACACTAAAGGATCTCGAAACATACCTTATTCCAGACGGTTGTAGTAGATCCCCGTTGAGCTTTTTCCATTCTCGCTTGCGTTAGCAATTTACTCTCAACAACAGTAAACAAGGCAAGCATGCTATGTAATATAGTGTTAGGCCTACTCTAGCATATATAATCAATTATACATAAGCAATTAAACACATCCATGGATTCAATATTCATTTAAATGCATATCATTGGACAGGAAAATATATTTCTATTAAGTAAATCAGAGATTACATAAGTGACAACCTTTATCGGCATGTCTGCGAACCAGATAAACTGAGTCCTCCACCTGGGCCTCCACCATCTCAATCCTCCATCTCTCGATAGGAAGATCACAAGCAAAGGAAAGCTTGGGAAGAACACAATGTGCTCCAAGGGACAAAGGGATGCAGACTCAAGTATAAGCAAGCTACGGCAATAATGGACTATATTTTTCTTGCTCTTCAATTCCTCTCCTTTAATGTATCCAAAGGGTTCCTTATATAGTGCTTCAATGGGGTAATGGAAGGTCAAATCCGAGCGATCTCGAGGCATATTGACGGCCAAGAGGTAAGTGACTCGGATCCACATCAAGGAAAAGTCCAAAAACATTTGGGCTTTTGCACACATCCTGATGTACACGGGTTTAGGGGTAATATCTGCATATATACGCGAGAAAGGGATTAAAAGTCACGTACAACAAATATTGAATGTTTTTAGGGATGACCTTGGAAACATCAAAGGTACAAAAATAGTCCATGGGGTCCAAAGAGTCTGCAGAGGGACAGGGAAGGCCATAAAAGTGTGATCAACCATGTGTGGTAAAATCAGCTATAACAACAACCATCAAGTACACGTTCCATGAAAGAAACATTACCACATTGTTTCTGACTGTGAGTCTGTCGACTAATACTTGGATTGTCAACATCTAGTCCAGTAGCTTCAATTGTGTTAATAGCCCACCAAGGTAAGCAAGTGGTCGGTGACTCAGGATGGTGACCACCAGTCAAGGAATTCAAACAGTCGACTTCAATAGTCACAGTAGAGCGACCATCAGTCGATTCAAGAGAACTCATTAGTCTAATCGAATCTAGAAATGGATATAGTCGACCCTAACTCTTCAATAATATGTATCATGGTTCAAAGGACTAGGATAGGAGTTCAATAGTTGATTACCTAGAGTCGTCTCATCAAAGAATACACTTCGACTCAATATGATCCATTAGTTGACAGGGTCAAACAATCTACAACATTTTGACTCATTAAAGTATCCCATCATGATGCAATCATGAGTCTTTGCATCTAGTTTCTTCTTATAGTCATCATTGATATGCACCCAAGTAATACGTCCAAAGGTTCTGATGTGATCGACAGAGGGCTTCTGAATACTCCATTTCTCAATGGGAGTTGTGTCAATGACTGCTATAGTCAATACAAGGTTCAAAATATAGTTTTAATAGTAGACATATTTTTCCCAAAATTTCATAGGAATGTCTTGGGCTGTAGTAGACATCGATCCATTTCTACCAAGGTCTGATTATTCCTCTCTGTGATGTTATTTTGATGAGGGATGTGAGGGGCATATCTCTGCCAAGAAATTTGATTCTACAAGAGATATCCTTCAAAATTTTGGATCACATATTCACCACCATTATCTTATCTCAAACATTTAAGGGGTCGACCACACTACTTTTAAGATAGTGCCCTAAATTCTTTGAATTTATCAAAGAGTTGAATCTTATTCTTCAAGAAATAAAACCACATAAATAGAGAGAAATAATCAATAAATGTCAAAATATACTTCACATATGTAAGTCATGGTTTGTTCATGCAACATATATTACTGTGAATAAGTTCTAGTCGTTCCTATGCATGCCATTCTTTTCCCAAATGAAAGGGTTCCTGATGATGCTTCCCAAGTATACATCCTCTACAAACTCCATCAAGTGGAATAGTCTTTGGCAGGCCAGTAACCATATTCAAAGTTACCATCATATTCATACTTTTGAAGTTTAGATGACCAAGTCATTCATGCCAAGTTCAACTTCTGTCGTTGACTTGGGAGATGAGTGGTGTCAGTCTAGATGCTCGAAAATCACATAATTTATACAGTCCATCCTTAGGATCCAAAATTCTAGAAGCAATAGTTTTCCCACATGCCTTAGATCCTTCATGATAAAGAGATCTAACTAGAATTCAACAGTCTTCTTAGTATTCGTTAGTTGAGAAACCAACAGAAAATTTGGACTAAGACTCGGTATATGATAGACATCAAATATACGACTGTGTTGACATTTGACATCTGCATTTTGGGTGACATTGAGAGCATATTTATCATCGACATAAATATTCTCTTCAAGAGAATCACTTAAGGAAGAGAACAAAGAATCATCCTTAGTCATGTGATGATTACATCGAGATTCCACTATCCATTCAGTCTGATTGGTGTGAGCATGTAATTCATGGGAAGTTCTAATAGATAAGATATAATTTTCAGGAGGTCAGTTGGATGACTACCTTGTCGAGGCATAATCCTCCAGGTGCTTTACCTTTCCTTCTAAGTCCTTCATTTTCTTCCAACAATTCTTCTCGATATGTCCCACCTTTGAACAATACCAACAATTGTTCTTCTTTTGTCCCTTCTTCAACGATGATGATTCTTTGGTCTTCCCTTTTGTAGGTTGTTTGACACATTTCAGTCATTGATCCTGCCAACCACATTCTTTAGGATTTGGCTTGACATTGATTCTCAACAAGTCACTGAATTGGTTTTTTCCACCAAGCTTCCCTTCTTCAAGCAACTTCTGTTGGTCCTTAATTAGAAAATCACAAAAAGTATAAAACGTAAAATCATTACCATCTTGCTTGTGTGACATCCAATTATCCCTAAACTAATAACATAAGACATCATATGGTGTCTTCAAGTTCATGAGAACTAGCTCGATAAGTTGTACATCCTTCTTCGAAAAATCCTTGCCACATTCACCCAATTTCAACTATAGCTCCTTGATATGATCCAAATAGTATTTGATCTGATTAAAGGAAAGAGGTTCCAAATAAATCAACTCTTTTTCTATTTGCATTACTTCACCTTCATTATCTTGTTGAATAGGGTCTTCAACTTGGTCCAGACGACGTGAGGAAAACTCAATCCCACTTGTATGGAAATAAATCTACCTCACAATGTAGGCCAAGATAATACCCACAACTTCATCCTTCTTAACATCAATAACAAAATTGGAATCAACATCTATCATATTAGCAATGGAAGTTTTCATAAACTTCCACAGACCTTTTCTCTTCAACAAGGTATCCATATCTTTCACTCATATAACATAATTATGTCCATTGAGAAAAAGAGGTTCTATCTTGTAAGCCATCCTTCTATTCTAACGGATCTGAACAAAGTCCAAGAAGAGGTACAAGTTGACAAATATACCACCTAGAATCGATAAACCCTAGATCCAACTCAACACGATTTGTACACAATAGGGATAGTTCAAAAACCATTGCTCTGATACCATGTTGCGAAACCTCTTAGCCTGAACTATAGAATAGCAAAAAAAGGGGGACAAGATTCCAAGAAGAAAAGGTGGTGTCTAGAGACATCGTTTAAGCACTTAAGCACAATGCATTGTGATCAAAAAGTCGCAATGCATAATGAGCATGATAAACATCTCAAGATGTTATGTTAAACAAACCATAAGGTCTCCTATTTATAGTTTCCAGATCTAACCAACTTCCTGAAAGTAGGGAAGATTTGGTCCCAAGTAGGGTTCTTTGGTCCATACTGTTTCCATAGAATTTGCAATGTCCCAAAGTGTAGTTAGTTTTTATAGTCTCTCTGACCACGATCGTTCCAACCATTCATTTGTTTTCCCAACTGATTGTTCAATCATTTTGCTAACTCCAGTTGACTACTCCACTATTCGTTTGTCATATGTCGACTGACTGTCTCCATAAGATATAAATTTGTGATGAACAATCAAGAATGTAGGTTCCAACAAGAAGAAATCAATGCCACAAGGAATGGAACTATGTTCCAAGCACATGGAACAAACCAATGAAAAAAAGGGGTTGGGAAAGAGGTGGACACTCGTCATCATGTTTCTTCCAATTATATAGTACAAAATGAAAATACAATAGATGCAAGTGACGAGAAACATGATGAATGTAATGGAAGTATGACATTTTCTATGAAACATTAATACAAATTGAAAAAAAATGGGATCCTTATAGGGAATGGACAAAAATAAATAATAAAGGAAGGCATGCGACTTATTCTCAAAATCATGGTAAAACTATAAAGGTTCTCGATCCTATGAGAAAAACTCAACATAGGCACCAAAATGACAATAGGGTGTTGACTGATGTGTCCCATGTTAGGTAGGTTATTTTGTTGGACTAGTGCACAATACATATAAACATGGCTAATGCACCAATATCCAACAAAATCGACCCTACGGAAAATTTAGGTATCAATAGGTTCAAATGCATTATAACATAGGGGAGACATAAACCTATATGCAAGTTTCTAAATATACTTGATTGGATCAAGCAACATGCAAAGAATAATCCTTATGCAACCATGAATCCAACTGAAATTCCTATCTCCAAGAAACAACAATACCATGATCATATCTAAAAAATATTAAAAGAAAGATCTGATACATGTCACTTTGGTAGAGGTATTTCCAACTTCAATATCTTCAACAATATTAATTACAAAGGAAAATTTTACCAGTGAAGACTCAAAATCGCGAAGGTTTGAGTACCTACAATTAATAAGATCAAAGCTGAAAGAAATAATGAAGTCCTCAGAACAAACTCATCATCCCATGAGTCAAAAAATCTATTAGAAGAATCAATTTCATTAGGTAAATCAACTTGTATCTAAATGGAAGAGTTGAAAGTTTAAAAAATTCCTATGCCCGAGGATCCACAAATAGTGAGATCAACCTCAAAACGTAGAATCAAGGATGGATTTTATTGTAACTGGGACCAATCCATGGAGATGATCTTTGGAAAGGACATAAATATATGAAGGAATTTCAGACTCTATCATATCCTTCAAGAATGATCCACCCAATGGAAATATGTCATCCTAGAGAGAACACATGTCAAAAAATTCACTTGGACTAATAGGGTGGAGATCATACTCTAATGCCCCGATTGGATGGATCACCTAGTCAAATGTCAAGATCAAGTTTAAAAAAGGTGAGCATGAATGCAGAGGTTTCTTCTCAGCTTAGTACCAATTGGACATGAAGGATAAAAGGCCACATAATTCACTCATGGCTGGGTAGTGTCTACTAACAAACTAGGAACAAACAAAGGATATACTTGGTCTAATGTCAGGTAATGGGGAGGATCAACAAATGAAATTTGATCAACAGTGGAAATTCTTCTATTATGAGGAAAATGCATTACACAAAAAAACGTAGACACCACAACATTCATAACAAATACACAATTAGACACAAGGAGAATATTAAAGTCCAATGGGATCTCTATAACCATACAATTGGCTAAGACAATATTCCCACCTAATGCAATAGGAAATTGAGGAAGAAATCCCAAAGTTACACTAGTTCTTCTATCAAAATCCAATGGATGATTAATATTCGACACAAGTTTGGGAGAACCCAAACCTCTTCAAGCATATGCAAATAAAATGCTAACAAAGGATCCTTTATCTTTAATATAGTGACAAAACATATTGTGTTTATTATGAATCCTTATTTCAAACGGTGTATAAGAAGGGAGGTGAGGCTCATCTAGAGTATTCCACTTAAAGGGTTCAATCTTAGATATTGGTGAGGGTTAATACAGAATGAATGGAGTCCCCCCTTGTCCATAAAGTTCTGAATTGATAGTGAATAAAAATTAAGCATAAATCACATCACTCTCCAAATGAAGAGTGGGGTCAACCGAAGATTGCATCGGTTCAACTACTTAAATATTGTCACTCTTCAAAGGAAGAATGCGATGGACCAAAGACTGCATTTACTTGACCACTTGAACCTCAACAATCTCCAAGGGAAGAGTGGGATCAATCAATGATTGCATTGACTTGATCACTTCATCAACCAAAGGTCAAATGGGTTGTTGGAAAATTATAAGTTTTTCAAGAGAAAATGATATTTGATACATGGACCACACTCTTTGTACCTCTGAACTTTGTAGGGCGTGGTTGAGTAAGGTGATCTCACTTGCAAAGATTACAAGGAAACTTAGGATTGTGTCCTATTCATTTAATTTTCTCAATTGTAATGTCAATATGTCTAGCATGACTCACATTGGTTGTTGGTTTTCCACCAACATGACTTGCAACGGCCAATTGCTTACCCCCAACATGACTTGAAACAGTTGGTTGCTTGCCTCCAATATGAATTATAGTGACTGTGACTTGTCATTGATTTGAATCACAATGATCAATGATGTGTCCTCAACATGAATAACAGTGGTTGATGACATACTTTCAGTATGTGTGATTGAATGTTTCCCCCCAACATGAATTGCAATGGCTAGTTGTGGCTCTCCAATATACTTGTAGTGACAGACGACTTGTCTCTAGTATGACTTGCAGTGAGTGGTGGAATTCCCCCTTGTCTTCACATATTCTTCATATTCTTCACCCTTTTATTCCTTTTACACTATTGGTTACTAGTTTCAATACTTTTACCACATGAGGTAGAAGGAGGAGGACAAGATGTCATTAGTGAAGAAGGAAAAGTATTTTGGTTCCCTTGACATATAGTTCTTGCTTGAGAAGCATAAAGAGAATTCAATACATTAGGAGTGGAAAAAAACCAAACCAGTAACCTTGGGGCGAATCTAGGAAGATTCAAGGTGGCCATCAGGGGAACAAAAACATTTCCATCAAATAGAAAAGCACAAGAATCTCCTTGGATATGGGTCCCTTTGTTGGTGTCTGCAGGAACTTTAGCCTTAAATTTTTATTCAAAAGTAAGAAATATGTAAGGCATTCTAAGAACAACGAATACACCACTAAAAAAAATATAACAACACAAAAAAACCAAAGATAAATAACCTTCCAAAAAACAACATGGGTTGATTAAGTCCTGAGATCAATAAATAAAAGAATGAGAAGTAGTTACCTTGACCTCCACGTAACATCCCTTCCTATTCCAAGTATCCCATATAGGTATGGTATAAACTCTATGTATGTGACACCCTCAAGGGGCACTGAAAGGGTGGTGCAATGTTTTCCTCAGGTCCCATAGAATCCCACCTGTAGTAACCTCTATGATACCTAAGAATGGAAACTAGTGATACAAACTAATTGACAAATTATGGGGGAATAGTCCACAACTGGAATTGTATGTATGGGTAGGGTATATAAGCTCAGAGCTCCAAAAGAATCAGCACCACAGAGGACCAAAGGTTGTACTTAAGGAACCCCCTTACATATGCAACAATCTACAGATGCTTAGGAAAGTATTAGATAGGTACACTTCTCAACTCAACCTCATACGACCTCGTATTTATTCCTATTTGAGAAGAGTTTCCCAACCAGATCGATACAAAAATTTGAATTTTCTCACTCCCTGGAGAGACCTATGTTCAATTCAAATTGACTTATAGAGTTTACTCTTCAATCCTAATTGAAGGTCGTAGCCTAAACTAGTTGATGAACCCTATAAAGCCAAAATGTCTAGTAAGTCTTAGATTAACCATTCATTTTAATGGTTGTTGTTACTCAGAGAGATGTGCAAGTATGAAAAGATGGTGTTCTCAACTGAAATTGATATAAAATATACTACTTGCAAATGGAAAATACCACTTAATCCTTTCAAATATATACTTGGCCATAAACAACTTTCAAAAAGGAGGACCAAGCATAACCTTTCAAAATCTAAGCAACATGAAGCTTTTTAAGAAAATTATTGTAACCAAAGCAAGTAAGTCATTTTTATTTTCATGAGATAATGCTAATGAAATAAATGTAGTATTTTCTTTTATATGCAAACCTTGCCAAGTACATCAAGATTCCTAAATGAAAAGAAATTAAAAAAATGATTTCATGAAATATTAATTTTTTTTAATGGCATAATGAAATAAAACACACCAAATGATGATTTTCAAGGATTAAAAATCAGAATTTGAAAAATAAAATCAAAACAAAAAATTAAAACAACAAACAAGCCCTAAACTAACCCAAAAAGAGACATCCCCAATGGAGTTGCCAATTCTATTGTGGGAAAAATCCCCTAATGGTCTTAGGTCATAACCATAATAAAGCAGATGACTTTACAGATAGCTCAAAAAATCTGGCATTAATAACTAGTAAATAGAAAAACAAGAGATAAATAACCAACTTGGAATCCAACATTTGGTAAAGATCCCTTTCTTGAATCCCTTTTCCCAGCAACTCCTTCGATCATCTATATACAAAAAGAGATAGTATTTCTGAGACAAATGGCTATAAATGTATAACATAATCGACTGAAACTAAAGCAATTAATGCATTAAACAATCTAAGTTTCATATACCAAAAACATGAAATTAATACATTAAACTAGACTTAAAAGATGGATCTTTTTTAATATAGCAACAAATAAAAAGATGGATCTAAAACATGTAATTGTTGTGAAACTATTATGAAACTAGTGTCTGAGTTCCTCCACCTAGGCCACAAAGGTGCAAGTTGATCTCCTAACACTTTTCTTATAAGATAGGACCAAGAAAGAGATTATGGCCCTCTTTTTGACAAGATATAACATGAAGGAAAAGAAGATGGAAATGAGGGCTTCTAGATATAGGGAAATAATTTATAGACTTGGGAAAAAGGGTTTGGTTTTCAATAGAAAAATATTAGCATTATGATGCTATCAATCATCTGTCCCCCTTTTGTTCTTCCCCTTGGGCACTCTTATAGTCTAGGGAAACAGTTAGAGCGGTTAGAGTACTTATTTACCAACAACTGAAGGAAACAATGCAAATCATGTAACTTTTAACTTTTTTTTATAGTTTTTGCGCCCAAATAAAGAAAGACACGAGCTAGACACTAGGGAACATAGTCGTGGGCTATATATAAGTAGGGCACATTTATGTTATAAAAATATAGTTTTTAAATTTTTAAGAGGAAATCAATAAGTCTAGGTCAAAAGAGTAGTTTGCAAATAGGGAAAAGGCATGAACTAGGCCAACACATGTGTATATAGAAAGATGTGGAAAAATACACTATAACAATAACCCATGGTATTTGATGTCATGAATTACATTTATTATTTTGTTTCTATGTCCCGAAATTTATATGTTAATACCCCACCCAATACATGTTATTAGAGTAAAGTAAAATAACTATAAACTATCGGAATAAAAAAAAATCATTAAAACAATAATAAAAATTTGCAAAATAACTTTTTTCCCATCACTTATAATATTTTATGTTGAAAAAAATAAAAATAAAAACTATTAGAAAATTATTTTCTTATTATAACTTATATATTTTTATGTTGATAAAACCCTAACCTTCAATCGAGGGTTTAGCTAACCTTCTATTAAGCCACACACCTTGATCGAGGTTTATATAAACCATCGATCGAGCTATTGGAAAAAGCTTGATCGAGGGCTTAAATAACCGTCGATCAAGCTCATGTTTCAGGCAATTTGTGTCCATATCTTGCTAAAAATTTAACCATCTTCATAGAAACACCCAAATATTAATACATGTATAAATATAATTTAATAGTAATTATAGAAAATTGGAATAAAGAAAAACAAACTTAATAATTCTTCATTACCACATTAATGTGCTTTGCCATGCAATTTATTTCATGGAAAAAATTAAGTATGAATGAAACTAGACAAAAATGCACCAGGTGGCATGGCATTTTACATCACTAAGCATCCATTTCCAATATCATATTTTTCATGCATGCCCTCGGTAGTGTTGTCATATTGATAAAATGAGAGTCCATAAGGAGTCTTTTAGCAACTATTTTGCATAGCAAATTCCACTTTTTAGAGTCCACTTTGAATCATTATTACATTGAACATGTGATTTTTTTTTCCTCACTAGCATTGCTTGACACTATTTCTACGTCAATATTGTATATATGCGAATAATAATTACATCATAGGATTTATACGTACATCTTATACGAGTTTTGCATCTCGTGAGCATCATATTTGTGTTGAATTGCACCACCATTGTGTCATATTTGCTTCGAAACCTATCAACTTTTGTGTCTTGAGAGCATCATCTTTGCATTGTATTATAACAATTTTGCATTGTGATAGAGTGATATCTACATTTAAAAAAAATACAATAAAAAATTACATTAGAGTAGAGTCTTGTCAAAAATTTTGTAATATGTCAAAGTTGTGTCATATTTTATTAGATTGCTTCATATTAGCACCTAACTTTTTCTTATTAGCATCAAAATTATGTCAGGTTAATATCAAAATTGTCATGAAATTATTATTAACTAGCATACTTCTAAAATAGGGAAATGAAATATCGAAGAAAACTTTAATATGTTGCAAAATGAGAGAAAGTTGTGCGTATGCACATAGTATAATTTTATGCGTTGAAAGCAAGTCTAACTAAAACCCAAAAAGAAGAGTAATAAACATAATTAATGGTCAAGATCTTCTTGCATAAGTAACACTTAGAGGCCAAAACCAAAAGTTCCATTATCAATTTATCAAGTTTCTTCTACACGCTCTCTATAACAACCTCCAAGAACTCTACTTTCTAGTAATTAAAATAAATATGTAAAAAATTATATTCTTTACAATTTACCATTTTCTTTTATTTGTATATTTAATTATATATAAAGTTACCATTCTAATTTTCATCAAAATTTAATGATTATAATGAAATTGCATATTAAACTATACTACAATCGATTTTAATAATGCGATGTCGATCTTAATATTTGTCACCAAATAATATAGCATTCAACTTAGAGTGATGGATAACAAAGCAATGATTGTCACCAAGTTAATTGATTGGTTGTATTGATCACTAAACAATCCCATGTCGAAAAACAACATGGGACCCCTTTTTGTTTTTATTTTTTTGTCTCTAGGAATGCCCTAGAGGATTTAGGGAACCATACGAAATCCTAGTGCAATTATACCTTTAAGGATAATTTTATCGTTCTTAGATACGCCAAGATAATCCTTGGAGTGTTTTTTCATGTACGATTTAGCACATTCCTTTTTTGTCATTCAGAAGCAACATACTAAATTACTTCTTATGCATCCCACACATCATCGAGGATTATGAGAATTATTTTGTGTGCAATCTTGATAGGTTCTCCTCTTAGTTATGTCACTAACCAAATATTCATAATTTGACAACAATAAAAGCCCAGTGTTAGAGCCATGCATGCTTAGAGATTGACAATTGATCCATTGATTTATAATCATAGCCAAATGTGACTCAAATTTTCGTGCAGCCAATGTGGCCATGTGTCGATGTGAGCAAAATGCCCTTCGTCAAATACATAGGTTTACCTAAAAAAAGGGACCAATTAGACTTACATCTTTCTAAGCTATTCTATCTTACACTATCCTAACTATCTCATGTTTGGGCCACAAGGTTTATCCAAGCCTTACGCATTAGGCAAGTCATTGGGATTATTTAAATGCCTAAAACCGTTTCAATGGCCATTTTTCATTAATGCTCACATAACCTTATTGCGATAATGGTAGAGGACCCTTTGAAAAGTAAAGGCCAATTGAGTACATCTCAATTGAGTATTTCTAAATATATTCGTCTATGAAGTATAAGGAAAATTAATAAATTTAGTAGCTTCTTGTTCCAAACTTGTGGATATTTGTTTTAAAGGTAATATTGTAAACAAAACCTTTTGTTGTATGAATTTTCTTTGTACCATATGAATTTTCTTTGTACCAATTAAATTGATGTATCAATCAAAGCTCATACAACTAATTATTACTTGGTTATATGTCAGTTGTGATTATCAAATAACATGAACATAAGATGATAAATTAAACTTTATGGGCTCACCCAACAAAATAACATGGGGTTTATCGATTGAAATTGATGTGATAAAAACATGTTCCTTCTAGTTACATCTATTTAGTGTCGTTGTGAGGTTGGGATGAGTCGTATGGATCCTTCGCAGTTGTGTCTGTTTATAGGAGAAAAACACATACACATTATTATACGATGCATTTGGAGCACTAAAATATCAATTCATTTCTTTTTAATAAGATACATATGGCCATTCACCTGCCACAATTTGAGTGGTTGCGCTAATAAGTGAATAAATTTAATTTTAGCTTTGAGGATAGATCAGTTGATTGGTGACTCCGAGTCCAAGACTGAAGTAGTCGATCAATTTAATATTTTATGTATTTTAGATTTTTTTGATGAGGTATAATTTCATCTTAAATCATTATTTCTTTTCTAATTTAATTTATATTAAAATGATGCACTCTAAATATTCCATGTTTTTGACCTTCTTGGCAAAGGTGTTCTGGTATCGGTTAGAGGCGTTTGATCTTCATTTACCCCCTCCTTACTAAACTAATAGCACCCATAGTAGGGAATAACATGCCATATTGAGTCCATAAAGGTTAGAAAATTGATTAAAGAAAACAACTATGAATAACCAATAATTTATAAACTAAAATATAAAAAGAACTTTGAAAATAAAATACTATTCACTACTCTCTTGAAATAAATAAATACATTTGGAAAGAATATTCTGTTTACATTTAACATCGTCAATTGGTGTGGAGACAAACTGGTATCCGATGTGTGCACAAGAGCCTTGTTTACACTTTATTGCATGCTCATAATTATAGGAAGAAACATATTTAATCATAGACACCTAGCCTTAGGATTTCCAAATGTTATAGATTTATTCTTTTAGTTTTTTTATTATAAATTTAGCCCTAGATTAGAAAGCAACTCGAACCTAACCCTGTAATTTCCAAATTGTAGCAACAACAAAGATTTTCCAGAAGTTTTCCAGC
>LPNX010775905.1:194355-213845 GCA_001517045.1 Pseudotsuga menziesii
TAAGACTAGATACTGATGTTTCTCTTGGTAATGAAGAACAATTTTCATAACATACATAGCAATAGTGCATAAATTAGTTGTTTATATACGAGCATATACTACAAGCAATACGTTGTAACCACTTTATACAGTCCACTTGGTGTTCCGTTGAATATTGAAAACAACACAACATGACATGTAGCAGCATGATATATGATGAGCGTTGTTCCTAGTAGGAAGAAAAACCCATTCTATGCAAGTCAAGTAATTCGCAGTAAAACAATATAAGTTAAAGGTAAAGCATTATCCTATCCAACCACTGTATCTGTGCCACTCATGTGGATCGCTAGAAGTTGTTTTTTAAGACACTTGTTAGTATCATCTTAAAACAAATAAACACTTGGCGTGAAAGGCGTTGATAGTAGCAACTACTACTTGAGATTAGGTGACATCTGGTCCATGTTAGAAATAATGAGTAAATTAGTGGTCACCTGAACTTGAAGCCAACCTATAAATAAATAAACAATGTCAGTGATAATTATGTGTTTTGATGAAACTGGGGATCCATGACATCCCATCTTTTAAACATATATCAGTTTCAACCAGTACTAACCGAGCCCTTGATAGTTCAGGGTATGGACCCATGTCAACTCCATATTTGAACAAAAAATTAGTTTCAATATGTCCTGATGGCTCTTGACAGTTCAAGGTATGTGAAAACAAAGATATAACATTAATGGCCAGGTGAGCATTGTAAACGTTTCATGATATTATTTATTATAGATAAGCTATAGACATGACAATTCAAAAATAATTGTTTCTTGTTTGCATGCATTCTCATTTGTTCAAATAATTTTATTAAATAAAATGTTAGACATGGTAGCTAGCTTGTTTGTATGGCCAGTTTGGTACATTTGTTGTTGCAACTTACAATTTTTCTTAGCTTGATGGAACGATGGCATGAACCAAGTCCTAGCTCAAAGTTGACATTCGACATCATCAGAAACTATCTTGGGTGAGGAGCTATATCCTTGGATCCTGCACTGTTACCGGTTGAAATATTAGGCTTGACCACCGGTAATCATATATATAACAAGTGACCACTGTCACCTTAGCCACTTACCCTTAACTGCTTTGGAAGTCGAAACCGCCTAGGGGAGATCCCTATTATACTCATGCAAAGACACTTAACACAAAAAGAGATCTCACATATATGTATAAGTGACCAATTCCTAGTCGAGTCAATTGTAAGCAAGTGAAGTAACATATGAAGAGTAAACATGCATAATATGCAATTAATGGCAAAGTTATCGCTAAGTTATTATTTCCAAATCATCATTACAAAGCAAGAGCTATTAAACTTATATGATAATTATCATTAGAAAATCATGTGCATGATGTAAATAATGTAAATAGATTAAATAAATTAAACTTAATATAAGTTAATGCATATATTAAAATATTTTTGATAAAAAATGCTAAGTAATAATTATTCACAATATTCATGTATAGTATTAATTGTAAATCTCATACAAATATTTCTCAATTTAAATCGATTTGAAACGTAAAGCTCAATTAAAACAAATAAACAATTATAACCTAAGAATTGATCGCATGGGGAGAGATAGAACTTGGTCGCTTCAAGCCTAAACCAGCTCATTCGTTGGCACAAGTCTGAGCTCACTGAGTTTGTCACGACGTGGGATTGATTCACGAAGACGACAGTGGAGGGAGAGATTGGCCCGCTGGGGTTTTAGATCGCGGCTGCGGGCGAGGGTGAAGGAATGGCGTAGGAAACAACTTGGGATAGATGGGAGGACCGCACGGAAACCCAATGGAAAAGGCGCAACAGGGGTTAAGGCTGCGAGGATTTGGCAACAAAACCGTGGAGGAAGAAGGTGGTGTGTTGAGAATGGACCAAGAAAGGAGAGTGCATGACCGAGGGAGAGCGAGAGAAGAAGGAAAGGGGATAGACCATCGATGAAATGAACACGGGTTGCATTGGTTTAGCATGATGGAGGGATGCTGAGGTGCGCATGAGAGGCAGACGACCAGCAAAGGTTGGATAAGGAGCAGGCTAGCTGGGTGGAGGATAAGCGACCTGTGGGGAGAAGGAATGGGAGCATCCTGTGAAGAGAAGGCATGTATAGGAGGTGGCTGCCACTGAAAGGGCAGCCACAAGGCTGAGCGCAGCGTGGGTGAAGGGATACGCGGGCGTTAAGGAAGGGAGGCACGCTGAGAGGAGATAGAGATTGCCATCGTTGGAGAAGGAGCACAAAAGTGGAGCAACGCGTCGGAATAAAGGAGCAGCAAGGGCGCTATGGAGATCTTGGGGAGGATCTGCTAGGTCAGCGCTAGCCTCCACGGATATAGTTTGGGATGGATAACAAGGCTACTAACCTAAAAAGAAAATCCTAATCTAATGGTAACCTAAAACTAACCTAAACTAACCTACGACTAACCCTAAGCTAGGTTTTGAAGGGAATAGTGTGAAAACCTAGGAAACCATAGTACACGCCTTACATATCCTAGGGTTTATGAGGAGGAGCGCTAACCTAGTGAGGAGGGTTCTAGTTTAAGCAACTAACCTAGAAAAGCTAAGGAAAAACCCTAGGGAACCCTCACAGGAAGGCGTGCTGTCGTTGTTAAGGTGACAGGAGAGAAAGAAGTGACCTATCCTAGGGCAAAGTGCAGCTCTAAGGCTACCACTAAGACTTGAGACATGCACATCCACCAACATCCAACAAAAAGGTAAGAAGCATGGCCTCCTTGTGCTTGTGTTTATCCAACAAATTGAAGCATCACCAAAAATCAAAGATTCACGAAAGAATTACCAGAAAAATACTTGCATTAACTCGAAAATTCCTCACCAGGAGCACATCCATCCAAAGAAAACCCTAAGTAGGGTAAAACAAGTGCATAATGATTTATCCCATAAGTTCTCATTTAAAATGAAAGTGAGGAGATCTATTTATATGATCTCACACTCATTTATCTAGGCCTACATGCCTTAAAACACGTAAATTTATAATTACTTAATGTTAACATAAAATTAAAAGAAAATAATAATAAAATATAAACTATGGTAGGCTACCTGGGGGTGTTTGCATCCCCAGGTGCTAAAACATGCTCAAATAAGCGATTCGCTCAGAACGAAAGATTAGAGTGGGCTAGAGGGAGGGCGTTATGCTCTATCTAACCCCTATAATACTGTAAAATCCATCAACACCCTCCTCAAAGCATGGAAATGACCTGGCATGGAGGATTCCTTCCTCTGAGGAAAGAAGGTCAGGGAGTGAAAGGACTCAATCACTGAAGGGCCAAGAGGGTGCATGAATTGGCCGTAACTGAAGACTAGTGTCCTGTGGTTGAAGTAGATGCCACCAGAGCGTGCAAGAAAGGAATGGAGCCATGATACCCAATATTCAACCTTTAGGGGGGCTGGACACCAACCCTGAGGTTTAAAACCTCTTTAACAGGAAGTTATCAATGCCACTAATCCATAGTACCCTTAAAGGGGGACCAAAGGGTCCGACCATGACTGCCATTGGTTAATAACACTCCTCTTGGTCGAAAAAATGGCCCTCTCTCCCCAGGTTTCACCTGAAGGTGCATTGGGTACAAGTGCAACATAACACTGGCTCCAACTGCGGGATGCGTGCTCTTCTCGGGAGTGCTCGAGAACCTATGAATTTACTGGTACCTGTAGACCTACACACATATCAAATGTTCGAGAGATTAAAAGCATCTAAGGGCAGACACTTTTGTCCTGCCTTGTTCTCAAAATGAGGGAAACAAACTACGAACAATAAAAACTAAATAGACATGAAATATAATGCACATAAATAATGATGCCTAATGAAACTAACCCTACCTACTCTAAACATTGTAATCAAAACAGGTTAAGTGAAATCAGACCACGAATGTAACCATTTAAGTAAGAAATTCATACCTGTAATCTTACCTTTATCCTTTAGCATAATCCAAGAAAATACCTGATTGATGATATTTGAGTTTGTAGTAGGATTGTTTTCTTAATGAATGTAGGAAACCCGACCTTCTTAAGAACTTGGAAAACTTGAAACTAGTGCCATGGAGAAGCATCACTTTGACAAGCTTTGTTGATCCATTCTTCTAGTGGACTTATGTATGGGATACCTCCATCATACATATCTCTAGAAATTGTTTTCTTGAAGCCTGCCCATGAATAGTGGACTTTGGAAGCTATCCGTGGATTCGGACTTTGAAAACCTTCACATGTGAACCGCAACATGCCTTTGCATTTACTAAATCTTTTCTTTGTACATACAGGTATATCACTTGTCTTTTCTACAATCATGTCAATAACCCCAATAATGTTTGAACTTTTTAAATTTTCAACAATATAATCCATACCTTCATGCTTCAAATGAAAATATAAACAATAAATATTATGAAGCCGAGGGATGAAAGTCATACCTTTCCAGCTACCTTCCTTGGTCTTGTTGAGATGTATCATTAAGGGCTTGCCAATGTAGGGTAGAGCGGGCTGAACAACTTTTTCTATTATTCTTGAGGTGCACAATTGAAAGTGATAACCTAGGCTCATCATATGATGAATATCTGCAAAAGAGTCCTCAATGCGACATGCTTCCTTGCCGCAGGATGAGTATGATGGTGACATCACGAAAGAATCACCAAAGATACGAAGTTCCAAGTCTTCGAACTTTTCATCGCAATGGCCCAGGTGCACATAACAACTATTTGTAAATTCTGTTTTTGATTCGTCTTCAATTATGTTGGAAAAAGGATTGAGCCACTCTTCGTCATTAGCCTCATTAGCGGGAAGAATGATCATATCTCTTTCAACAGGGTCTTTGTAAGTTATGTCTTCAACATCCCTGCTGGAGGTGACTAAGAGTTCCTCGCCCCAAATAGTGTCAAGTTTTGGCTCTTCCTGAGTAACTTAATCAAGCTACTTGTCCTTGTTTTAACGCATGGAGACAATGCTACCTGGTCTCGAGGAATCATATAAAGGTGGACCCATAAATTTCCAATAACCATCGTCTTCAGAATTCCTGTTATTATGTTCTTAGGGATATAGTATGTCATAAGGAGTTTCTGCATGTTGGAAGGGAGGACTCATCGTATCCTCCTATTCTTCAACTTCTTCAATTAGGACTTTCAGATCCTCATATATGGGACCATCATCATATTCATCTGCCTGGGAAGCTTCATCTATCGTGCTCCAGAAATCAACAATAAGATGTTGAACAATGTCTTCTTCAAACTGATCTCTGTTTTGGGATTCCTAACTGAATAAGTCCTTCACATGCTTGAAATGAGGTATCCATTCGTCACTGCTCCCTAAGTCCCAATGGTTACAGAACGTTTCCACCAATTCTTCAAAATGATGATATCGTTCCTTTATCTAGGCCCACAAAGCAAGCGAGAACCTTTCCACCCAGGTGCAGGACAAATGATTGTTTGTAATCATATTCTTCTTCTTTAATACCATATTATGAAGCCATAGTCATAAACCATTCCACATGACGCACATAATTGTCATGGTCACCCTTGAATGCATGCCATAATACTTCAGGTAACTCATCTTGATAACCGGGGAAAGCTAATAGATCAAGATGAGCGAAACCAATTTCCATTTCTGTAGCAGTCGGATTATCAGGATCTTCAAACTCGAATGGAATATCATATGTGATTCCTTCTCTTGCATCATCTAGAGTCTATCTTTTTCCCAGGGTTTCTTCCCATATTCTATTGATTATGGCCTTTCTTTCCCATTCTTCTACACCGTAATCCCATTCCCCGATAAATGCATTAATGAATTGCCTGAGAGAAGAAAAGGTTTTTCGAGGAAAAACCTCATATCAATTTCTGACATATAAGTTGACTTCAAGGTGAAGAGACAACAAAAATAGCCTCATTCTGATGTCTTCATGCACAATGTTACTTTCCCGGATGAATCGCACGAATGCTTGCACATGGGATGCTGCACGGTTTTGATACTGTTGGAACAATGGGAACAATGCCTTCTCACCATCTCGAATAACGTACTTGTGTGGGAAACCAGGCATGCATGAGAAGTCCAATGTGCCCATCCACAATTCGTAATTGGATGCCATCTTGTTAGGTTACCCTATATTTATAGAGCACTTCTTTTATTTTTCTTCCAGTAGAGTCTCCAGGAGAAACCCTTCAGGTTAGTTAAGCAAATCTTGCCAAAGTACTAAATAAAGCAAGTGCATACATGATAGATGGGACATGTTGAGATCTTCGTGGACTCACCAGGTAAGCATGTAGGTTAGTCCTTTCAAAACTGTATGTAATCATATATAATTAGGACTTCACAACTTACCAGAGTGTTAAAACTTTTTGGGCTTCTTCTTTGTGGAGTCGCCAGGTAAGATCTACAAGATTAGTCTTCAACAATATTTTCAAAATACCCAAAAAAAATTACCTCAATTTTTCTTACCAGATGTTGTTCTTTCCAGGTGTGAATGACTCGGGATCAACCGCTTCAAATTTGAAATGTACCTGAAAACGACACCAAAATGTTACCGGTTGAAATGGAAGGCTTTTCCACCGATAAGAATATGTAGAACAAGTGACCACTTTCACCTTATCCACTTACCCTTAATTGCTTTGGAAGTCGAAACCTCCTAGGGGAGAGCCCTATTATACTCCTACAAAGACACTTAACACAAAAATAGATCTTGCATATACGTATAAGTGACTAGTGCCAAAGGGAGTCAATTGTAAGCACGTAAAGCAACATATGAACAAAACATGAATAATATGTAATTAATAGCAAAGTTATCACTAAGTTATTATTTCCAAATCATTATCACAAAGGAGCTATTGGAATTATATGATAATTATCATTCGAAAGTAATGTGTATGATGTAAATAATGTAAATAGATTAAATAAATTAAACTTAATATAAGTTAATGCTATATTAAAATATTTTTGATAAAACATGCCAAGTAATAATTATTCAGAATATTCATGTAAAGTAATAATTATAAATCTCATTCAAATATTTCTCAATTTAAATCGGTTTGAAACGTAAAGCATAATTATATTTCTCAATTAAAACAAATAAACAATTACATAACCTAAGAATTGATCATAGGATGGGATACATAGGAATTGGCCGCGTCAAGCGTGGACTAGCTCATTCATTGGCACAAGTCTGAGCTCACTGATTTTGTCACGACGTGGGATTGATTCACGAAGATGGAAATGGAGGCAGAGATTTTCCCTCTGAGGTTTTAGATCGCGGATGCAGGCGAGGGTGAAGGAATGGTGTGGGAAACAACTTGGGATCAATGGGAGGACTGTGCGGAGACCCAATGGAAAAGGAACAATAGGGGTTAAGGATACAAGGATTTGGAAGCAAAAGCGTGGACGAAGAAGGTGGTGCATCGATCAAGGACATGCAAAGGAGAGCGCAAGCCTGAGGGAGAGCAAGCAAAGAAGGATATGGGATAGACCAATGATGAAATAAATGGGGTTTGCATTGGTTTAGCGCGACGGAGGGAAGCTGAGGTGTGCACAAGAGGCAAGTCGCCAATGAAGGTTGGAGAAGAGAATAGTGTGAAAGCCAACCTATACTAACCTAAGACTATACTAACCTATGACTAACCCTAAGCTAGGATTTTAAGGGAATAGTGTGAAAACCTAGGAAACCCTAGTACAATCCTTACCTAACTTAGCGTTTCTGAGGAGGAGTGCTAGCTTAGTGAGGAGGGATCTAGGTTAAGAAACTAACCTGGAAAAGATAAGGAAAAACCCTATGGCACCCTCACAAGAAGGCATACCATCGTTGCTAAGGTGAGAGGAGAGAAAGTAGTGACCTATCTTAGGGAAACGTGCAGCTCTAAGGCTACCACTAAGACTTCGTACATGCACATCCACCAACATCCAACAAAAAGGTAAGAAGCCTGACCTCCTTGTGCTTTTGTTTATCAAACAAATCGAAGCATCACTAAAAAGCAAAGATTCATGAAAGAATTACTAGAAAACTGCTTGCATTAACCAGAAAACTTCCTCACCAGGAGCACAACCATCCAGAGAAACCCTAAGTAGGGTAAAACAAGTGCATAATGATTTATCCCATAAGTTATGATTTAAAATGAAAGTGAGGAGATCTATTTATATGATTTCACACTCACTTATCTAGGACTACATGCCTCAAAACAGGTAAATTTATAATTATTTAATGTCAACTTAAAATTAAAAGAAAATAATAATAAAATATAAACTGTGGTAGGCTACCTAGGGATGTTTTCATCCCCATGTTCCAAAACATACTCAAATAAGAGATTCGCTGAAAATGAAATACCAGAGTGGGATTGAGGGATAGCGTCATGCCCCATCTAACCCCTAGAATACTATAAAATCCCTCAATTCCCTCCTCAAAGCATGGAAATGACCTGGCATGGAGGATTCCTTCCTCTAAGAATAGAAGGCCAGGGAGAGAAAGGACCCATTGACTGAAGGTCCAGGAGGGTGCATGAAGTGGTTGTAACTGAAGACTAGTGTCTCATGGATGAAGTAGATGCTACCATAGCACGCAAGAAAGGAATGGGGCCATGAGACCCAGTAGTCAACCTTTAGGGGCCCTAGACACCAACCTTGAGGTTAAAAACCTCTTTAACGGGAATTCAAAAATTCCATTAAGCCATAGTACCCTTAAAGGGGGGCCAAAGGGTCCAACCATGACATCCATCACTCAATAACACCCCTCTCGTTCGAAACAAATGGCCCTCTCTCGCTAGGGTACACTTGAAGGTGCGATGGGTACCAATGCAGTTTAACATTGTACATTGCTTGCATGTCATCGATATCTATATTAAAATTCGAATCCAAATAAGTTCCTTGGAAGTTTTCCACAGATTGAAATGAATTCAATGAAAGATATCCTAGTGGGTAAGTCCAAGAATGTTCTGAGGCCATCCATTCTGGTTGGCAGAGCACTAATTTTATAGTATTGTATCCATTACCGGATCTGTGCATTAAACCATCATTCAACCATAAGATCAAAATTTTCCCACTCCTCACTTCTCACCTTCCATGTAGAGTCTGATTTTTTCCCTCACAGGATACATTTTTTATTTCATCAATCACTTGCCTCTCCACTCCACCTCTTTCCGTGCTTCTTTTTACAACTACAACTATGTGTGCAGAATAAGAATTTGGAATATTCATACCCTATTTTAAAAAATTGATATGTAACTTACATTTTTTTGAGATTAGTGTATTGGAACAAAGCATATAGTCTTCTCTGCCTTCTACATAGTTTTCACTATGCCATGATGAAGATATTGTAGTCGGATAATTAAACTCGTATTCCCTACATGTTCTGACCTGCATCATTCACGGTAAAAGAATTGAGCATGAACATTACAAAAGATGGATTCAATAATGAAATTCCCAAATAAATTAGAAAAATAAAAGTTTTGTTGAAATGATTTCCCCTTACCTTCCTTGGAAGAGAAAGTTCCATAGAGAGAGATCGTCATGACACCTGCTAGGTGGTTCAGGGATCCTCATGACACCTATTTCTATTTCTCCCTTTCCATCAAGTATCCATCAACGTCACCCATTGTCAGTGATCTCATCTTCCTGCCTACTTCCAGATTTGATTGCTTCCTCCTAAAGACACATTGCTGCATAAGGCCTCCATGTGACCCTTAAGCATTGGATCAACTATCTATTTTATTGAGCTGGTAAAGAGTTAACGAGTTGAAAACCTATATGTAGATGAAGAAAAAAATCATACATGATGATTTCTCATGATCAACTAAAAATATTGAATCAGTGGACCGTTGACTACATCCTTGCTTCAAGATTGAATCTATAGGCCACTTCTTTGGCTCAATTGTTCTCGATTGTATCCTTTCTTCAAGATGGAATCCACCGACTTCTGCTCAGGCTCATCGATTGCATTCTTGCTTCTTTATTATCTTTCATTGTTTTGTATTGCATATATGAAAATCCCAAAATCATATGGAGATATGTAAGTTGTAAGGAGATGCATATATTAAATAGATGTGCAGAGAACCAGAGCCTCCACAACCAACTATACCCACTATGTCAGGTGCATTTAATTCATATCATGATTCTCCCCCCAAAAAATCTCAAAGAATAATTTAGAAAAATTAAAACTCTTTGAATATCATGGGATATTACTTCAAAAATCCATGCAAGAGTGCAGGAGGTCATATGACAATGAGCAAGTGTGGAAGCATTGCAGGAGGTCATATAACAACGAGTAAGTGCAAAATCATTGCACAATGGTGTACAACATGAAGATTGGGGCATATGTGACTATACTCACACGGGGCGGCTCCTCATATGATAGAATTTGGATACATTGGAACTTGGATACAGGGGGCGGCTCCTCATTCGCCATCGATAGACGAAGAAATATTGAGTAGAACCGTCCCCTTAATAACACCGAAGGGGGCGAATCCTCATTCGCCATCGACATGCGGTGAAATATTGAGTAGAATCGTCCCCTTAATAACACCTTCGGTGTAATTATTAATTATGTCATTATATGTATTAATTTAGTTTTGATTATGTAATTATTAATTTAATTATTATTATAATTATAATCATATATTATTATTATTATTTTATAACTATTATTTTTATAATATTGAAACATTGATGAGACTATCAATATGTGTTTATCTTATCATAGACTTATTATGAGAGGAAAAATATGTATATATGGACACAATTATTAAATTTTAGTACATTAACATTCAATAAGTTTCACACCATGGAAAAAAATATGTATATATAAACACAACAATGGAATTTAAAATTAAATCATACAATAGACATGCAAATTTTTCTACATGTAAACAAGTGGTAGACTACTACCCCAAGAAAATGGCAATTTGGTATACAACATTTTAGGAGAAATTTGTACACATATAATGAAATAAATTGAATTTGACATCAAAAGATGATTGAATTTTTGTTAGTTCCCTCATCATCAATTTCCTCTTCATCTTCTAAACCCTCCTCATCTTCACTTTATAAAAACACAATAACAAAACACAAGTTCAATAAAATAAAAAATTGCTAACATTTATAGATGTACTAAAAATCATATAGGTTTAAAAGTTGGCGATATCCTTTGGTCCCTCTAAATCACCCTCATTTTCATGAGTTTATAACAATATAATACATTTCAAGTAATGAATAAATAATTACACCTATTTATAAGTTTAAAAAAAAACATATAATTAATGATTAATTATCAGGGGCATGGGGTGGGAAATTTCTACAATTCTTTTATAACCACTCACTCCTCAAGACATGCATAATATTTTGTTAGTGGCCTCATGACTATAAACATTCAATTGTATGAAATAAAAGAAAACCATATTTAATAATAACATATGTTAGGATAATATGTTATCGTAATCAATGAGATTATATTGATAAACTTACAAAGCTTCCATTAATTGATGTCCTTTCATCTTAACTAAAAGTATATGTAATTGTTGTTTTCTTTGCATCTATTCATGCCTACACTTAAGATAAGAGAAAATCAATTGATTTGATCTTTTTTCAACCAATCACCACAAAATTGGGTCAATGGTACTATAATATTACATTAGATAAAGATAACAAGTTTAAAGCATATCAAAATAAATAACCACAAGCATATCAAAATCAATAACTACAAGCACATATTATTTTTCTCCTTTGGTATTTTTGTTGTGATGTCTGAGGCTCCACTCCTCATTTCTCCCTCTCATCAGTGATCTTGTTAGCCTCTAATAAATCCTTAATGATTTTTTTAAAATATAGTTTCGTCAACATCCAATGGTCTATTTTTTGTATTTCTATAATCCTTGAGCTATAGCTAATGTACTCTCTAAATTTGTTCAAAACCACAGAAAGTAAATTTACCTATAAAATTCAATGATAATATGTAATGAAATATAAAAGGTAAAGGACTAGAAACATGAGTGACTAATAAGAGGACTACTTTGAACATATTTCACTTGATATGGTTTCTCCTCCTTCCGATTGTCTTAGAGAATATATGAAAGCCCCATCCACCACTGAATAATACATTTGAGATCCTTCTACATAAATGTCATAATTCTCTTTTCTTACTAACATTACTTATTCCATGTCAATGTTTATGGTATTGTTTTGACCACTCCCCTATGTCAGTGTCATGAATTTCTTGAAGAAAAAAATTTGTCACTTCCAAATTTTAAAAGATCTCATTTTCTATCAACCTGTATATCATCATACTCATAATCCTCTTCGATGTATTTTGTTGAGACAAATAATCATCTCTATCCATCCTCATCTTTGTGCCCTATGTTCAAACATATGCATATCATACAATAAATAAGTTCCATGAAAAATGTAATATAGTACATTCAATTACATTCGAGTTAACTTTCCCATTAACCGAACTGTGATGGACTTATTTTTCCTTGGTTTGGATTAGGGAAGGAACTCTGTGGTTTTTTATTCTTTCATGAAACCTTATTGGTAGGAATATTGGTTATTTGTCCCTGAAGTCTTGGATTGGAAACCACTGGGCCAAATATCTTGGTTATGCTCTAGATTTTTTTGTTCTTGGTATGGGTTGGGTAGGAACTATATTCCGATCTTCAGAGGATGCTTCTAAACTTTGGCATGGGTTTGGTCCTGGGGTTCAAATGTTATGAAACTTAAATGTTGGACACCATTCTTCAATGCCATGTGGGACAAATTATACATCAAAATGATGTAGATGGGAACCCCAACAACCATTATCCCAGTTGCTTTCCCCAGAATTTAGCTTGCTCTACATTTAGCAAACTCTAGATTTGGATTCTTTACCAAATATGTATTCTCCTGCAACTCTATTGTGCAGCTCTGCTTTCGTAGGTTAAATTTCACAAACAGGTTTCCGCAAGCTTGCTTTTCCACAATTTTCTTTTTGTAAGATAAATTTCCACAAATCTGTCTTTCCGCAATCTTAGTATCTCCGTAACTTCAACCTTTCCACATCAAATTTTGTGCATTTGAGGATTGCAAAAATTCCTAAATTATGAATTTGACTTCTGCAATTATGTGGCCGTAACATTCCTTTTAGCAATTGGATTGCGGATCCAACTTTTCCCAAAGTTGAACTTCCACAATTTCCCTCCCGCAATTCCTTTTCAGCAACTCTTTACAACGCTTGATTTCGTGTGGCCTCCTTCCTCACCGTTGATTTGAGATCAGATGCAGATCTCATCTTATCTTTGCGGATCCATTATCTTCCTTACACCTTTCTCTTATGGGATTATTATGGAGCACTAGATCTCTTGCGGCTTTGATCTTGTCCATTGATCTGTTATCTCTTAACCTTGCATATTTCTTATCTTCCGTTTAGGTTCACTTTGTGAATATTTCCCCACCATTGATCCATCTTCTTCTTGTATTTCGAGCCTTCCAATATCTGCTAACCTCACCTTTTCAACATTCCACTATTTCAAGCCCTAATTTCAAACCACGCATGCATCTCTCATCAATCATTAACATTGATCATCAATCATTCAATTCGTGAAACCATACATTCATAAAGAACTATAATTCCACAGGAATATACGCCGAAATAGGTTTTCCTTCCTTTAATACAATGAAACTGTACATTCATGATTATCTTAGAACCTGCATTCTGATCCCCTTAGTCTGGTATAACTACAACCTACTACCTTGGCATGATTTACAATGATTTTTCTACTCCTTAGCCATATTGAATGACTGCCTCTAGCTCTTATGGCTACTTTTTTCTCTCCCTTTTCTATATTCTTCACCCTTGCCTCAAAGGTTTACAGACATATATACAATAGGATTCATGAACCCATTTTTGGTTCAGATCCTCAATATACTCAAAAATTTGCTAACTAATTCTAAATAAAGAAGCATAATCAACCCTATCTCAATGACTCACTCATGAGAGCCTTGACCCTTATCGAATGCTACCATTTGACATGGGCTTAGTTTCATGACTCATTTAAGGAATCCTCACTCACCTAATGACTGATGACCTATCTAGAAGAACACTCAACATAGATTTATTTACAATGTAATAGTCTAAGGAGTATTATTTTAGAAGATGAATACCTCTTCTAATTCTGATCAAACATTGAGCTTAGACTTGAATGGAGAGCAGGATGCTCCTACATTAGACTCCCCAGGAAGAAAGAAATATGACTTCCTAGTCATAACCTTCCATCTTCAGTATGTTAGGATCCCAAAATTTGTGCTATAGTTGACCATCCATCTCAACATGTTGTTTTGTCTTTGTCATCCTCAATTCTCCTAGTTTCCATACTTTCTGTTGGAATGCTCCACTAACTTTTCTTCTGCAATATTCTTCTATCATCTGTCTTCTGTTGTTGTTTTTTCTATTTTCTCCATTGATGTAAATCTTCAATCTTTCCTCATGCCTTCTCTGAGACACTTTCACCATCAGCATCCTTAATTCTTCAATCTCCATGTCCAGTTTGTACTTTGGCTGGTACATTTGCATATTCTTGTTCTGAAACTATTGTGGTTCTCTTGAATCTCTACTGCTATCCACTGGATCACAATACATTTCAATGTTTTGACCTTCTATCTGTTATTTTCCATTGTGGCAATCAAACATTAAGCAGTGATCTTTATCAACCCTTGGATTGATCAACCAATCTTCCTATATTTCTAACTCTTCATTATACTTTATGAGGTTAGAATATTTCTCTTTGTCTTCATTAGCCAACTTTGTAACAACAAGTTCCTCTAGATACTGATCATCCTTTTGAGACAATATGGTCTCTTCTTTTGTCATGACATATTTCTTCCTTTGTCTTCCAGTAAAATCACTATCCAAATATGCAAGTGTTCTGTTTTGGTTATCTCTATGAGACCATGTAATTTCATACTTCAATTCTAGAATAAACTAATGGCTTTGGTCCATGTCAAGGATACATGGATACTCTCATTCTTCTTCCTTTACCTCTGGGACAACCTTACAAGGTTCATCACATGTTACCCATGCAGATATACATAATTCATTAGATTTAAAAACATAAGACTTTGAAGTCCATGTTGATATTTTCTCTGGCATCCTCCTTTTGTATTGGTCTGAGCACAACATCAAACTTTCTCCATCACCTAATTTTTCAATAGTCTGAGATACAGGTTGCATCCACTTTTCATAGGATACCATATCATCTTTTACGATAAAAGAATTATATTATGCTATCATGCTTTTGGAAAGCACATATTCTTTTCCTTCAGACTTTATGACAGTCCAAGATGACTATTCAACTTTTTCCTTCATCAGAATGTAATTCTGATTCTTCCCTATTGAAGTGTCTTTGCACATTTTTTCTTCTTCCTTCATCTTTAGATCATCTCCAATTGACTTTGTTCCTCCATCAAGCAACTCATCAATGAATTCCTTTTGCTGCAATGCTTCAAACCTTTCCTCATTTGAGAGACCTTCTTCATCGTATTTGACTTCATCAAATTTTAAGACAATTTCAAAAGATTGATATCATCTGCAACAAAACCCGTAATCACAAACAAATCATCAGTATGAAAAACATAAGACCTCTTGGTCTCATTCTACCTCACAGTAATCTCCTCCATAAGTTGATTTGTACTCTTTATAGACTCCATGAGACTTTCAATTAGTCTCTCATTTTCTGCTTCATCATCCTCTCCAAGCAAATGACCATGTTTAGGTTCACAATATGAAACTTCCATCTCAGACTCGGCTTCCTTGAGTTCTTCCTTCAATATAGAAAACATATTTTTCCTTAGCTTCACCTGCAGTGATTTCCATCTTACCTTGCTTTTCCTCATCATCCAACCATACCTTTGGGTTTCTTCTACAACTACTTGTATATGCTTCTTGAAGCACCAAATGTCTTTTGCTAACTCTAGCAACTCCCTGTTACATTCTTCTGCTATGGCTTTCCTCTGAACCCTTGCAATGACCTTCAGTAGTCATTGTTTCTATCTCCCTCTCTTTTGTGAACTTCATACTATTGACTTGTGGACTGATTTCCTAAGCCTCCCTCAACAAGTCTCCACACTTGTCTATTATACCTCAACAAGCTATCTCTCCTTTTTGGTATCTCTTGTTCTTCACCTCTAGGACATTTTGAGCATCTCATCTGCTCTTTTGTTTGTCTTCTACAAATCCACTCCTCTTTTGAGAATATGCACTAGTCCTCCCTTGTCCATTCTCTGTTGGATTTCTGGGTTCTGCCACTGCTTCCTCTTTTCTATAAGAGCTCACAACCTCTTTCTCAAGAAATTCTCTATTCTTTGCTACTTTCTTCCTCCTTTCTAAGAGCTCACATGCTCTTCTTCATCAGGAACATAAATTTCCTATGTAAAACTCCACTTTCTTTAGTCTGTTGTAACATGTTAAATCCTTCCAAGGATTTCTTCTACACTTTCCTGCGTCTAGAATCAAACTTCAAATATAAACCACACCTTCTGTGTTGGAAATTATTGATTTAAATAAATTCTGAATACGCTCACCTGACTAACCCTCTCAACACAATTGTTAGTCTTCAACTTTAACATAAATTGAAAATTAGAATTTGATTTACCTCTTGCCTTTGATACGATCTCTAGCAATATTCACGCAGAATCTTCTATGCTCTACTACCTTGACGTAGAATTATTCTTCTACTCTGATACCTTCACGCAGAATTCTTCTCCTTCTCTAATACCAATTTGATGCAGAAAGGAACCCCAACAACCATTATCACATAAAATTTCCCCAGGATTTAGCTTGCTCTACATTTAGCAAACTCTAAATTTGGCTTCTTAACCAAATATTTATTCTCCCGCATGATCCAGGAGGATCCAAGAAGGAAAAAATTTTGAAGTCCTCCAATCTCAGAAAAACTAGCACCAGATCGAAGGACTCATTGAGACGATTCCAACGGCGTTCGTTTCACCTCAAACGGACTCCGTATGAGAAAGTTATCGTGTTCTCTTCTATAAGGTCAACATGCAAATTTGGCAAAAAGAGGTGCCACGTGGCACCACTGACAGGGTGACACGTGGAATTTGTACTATACAAACATGATGACATGTCATGGTGATGTGGCATGCTGACATGGCATGATAATGTGTCATGATGATGTGGCATGATGGCATGGCATGGTGATGTGGCATGATGACATGGCATGGTGATGTGGCATGATTACATGGCATGATGAAGTGGCATGATGACTAGCATGCATGCATTTGTGCTTGAAATGAGTTTTTGGACATTCATGCATTTACTCATGAGAAATTGTAAAATNCTCTGTAGGAGGAAGGTACGAGTGTTTATACTCGTTTTACACCGTCTTCAGGCTTCGGAGTTGATGGAAGCAGTCTTGTTGTGTTTTGGGCAGCGGTTCTCATCCTAAACATTGTCGCCAAGGTATCATTGTATCATTGCCATGTATTTTGCCTTATGCTGACATTATAGATCGGTCCTCCTATTGAGAAGCAGGCCCGGAGACGTAGTCCATCCTGGACGAACTCCGTTATCAACTTGTTGTCTTTATGTGCGTGTTGTCTATGCTGTTTGGTTCTCTTCTTATGGATTTATGAGCTTCATTCATGCTCTTTATGCAATTCATGTTAACGTCATAGAGTAGCAAAGATCTTGTTTCTGGATCCTGTGGTATTAGAGCAGGACTATTTGACATTGGATTGTGAGTGTGGATGATCACGAGGGCTAAACTGCAAGCTGGTGAGGGGACATTAGAGCCTTACAATTCCGAGATCGGATGTGCACACCGAAGGAGGAATATGGATGCTAATGATGCCTGCACCGAGATGGACGCAAAATTTCACAAGGTATTCTATATGATGGCCGACAAGGTAGACAAGTTGTTTGCAGACTATGAAGATTGCATGGCAAAAGAAAGAAAAGGCAGTGAAGTAAAGAAGGAAGACAAAGAAGTGAAGGATGAAGGCAACGCTTTAGTTAACCACGGAGGAGGTGGTGAAGAGCCTCCTGAGCCTCCCTCTTCACCTTCAGCTTCAAGCACAAGTTCAAGTGCTTCTTCCTCATCTCATTCTCAGCATTCCAAGGTTCCTCACAAAGAGCCTCAAAAGAAGCCCTTATTGAAGCTCGATGTGAAGTTTGATTTGCCCATGTTCAATGGGGAAGCGAATGCAGAGAAGTTGAACAATTGGATAAGGCAAATTGAGGTCTACTGCCGAGTCCAGTAGATCAAAGAAGAAGATGTGAAGATCCAGTTGGCTTCACTTCGGTTGACAGGCACCACACTTATATGGTGGGAAAGCAAGCTTCAGCAAGGTAGCAAACAAATGGGTAATCTTCTCTCATCGTGGTCTGCTTTCATTTTTGCTTTACGTAAGCAATTTTATCTGTTGGGTTATGTCCAAAAGGCTATGATGGATTCGCAAAGTTTTAGACAAGGAAAGGGTTAGAGTGTTCAGAATTTTACTGAAGAATTTAGAAAGAAATCTCTAGAGTTGAATATTTCTTTAGATTCTCCTGACACTCTTTTGAAGTACATTGGTGCTCTTCATCATTATCTACGCCATACTTTGCTGTTGTTGAATCCTACTAGTGTGGATGAAGCAAGTGTTCAGGATACTCATCTTGAGAGCAAGGGGAATCATTTGCAAGAAGACCATCAGAAGGAGCCTTTCAAGCACAACAACAACCACAAGTTCAAGAAAAAAGACAAGAGCAAGAAGACAGCTACTGCCAAGAAGGAAGGAGGAAAGCTCCATTGCAACCATTGCGACACTGATGGGAATGATGAAGAAAGTTGTTGGAAGTTTCATCCTGAACAGAGGCCAAAGCATTATGGAAGCAAAAAGAAGAAAAAGACCGTTGCAACAGCGCAACAAGATTTGGGTTCTGACTCAGGTGACGAAACCATGATTACAGCGGTGGGAATGTAAGGTAACAAAACTCCTCATACTGGTTCAAGTTCTACTCATGTTTCTAAGGAAAATGATAAAAGAAGAAGTGAGTTGTTTCACATCAAAGTTGTATCTAAGCATACAAAGATTGAAACATTATTTGATCCGGGTTCTCAAGTAAATTTGGTCTCGGAATCGGTTGTTAAGAAGTTAGGCATACAGACTAAACCTCACCCCAAGCCTTATCCTCTTAGATGGGTATGTGATAATGCTAAGCTACAGGTGACTAAGCAATGCGGGTTAAGGTTTGCTATTGCTTCAAAGTTGATCGATGAGGTGGACTTAGATGTTGTTCCTCTTGACATCTGCGGTATCGTATTGGGAATCCCATACTTGTATGATCGACAAGCAGTATTCTTCCGTCATGAGAACAAGTACCATCTCACCAAAAATGGGGTGGAGTACATTGTGAAGGGTGGAGTAAAATGGGGTGAGAGCTCACAGTATGAAGGCTAACACCTCTCTTGTTAGTGCAGGACAGATGAAGAGACTCATCAACACTAATAAGAGATACATGCTCATGGTTGTG
>LPNX010775905.1:213931-292560 GCA_001517045.1 Pseudotsuga menziesii
GGACTTTGGCTCATTTGCAAAGACTTGTGTATTGGCCTCACATGAAAGACATTGTAACAAAATATGTAAAGGGGTGTGTGATGTGCTCTACTTGTAAGCCCACTAATAGAAAATTGGGGCTGTCCTCACCACTTCCTGTTCCTTCCCATCCGTGGGAAAGCATTTCCATGGATTTTGTGGGGGGTTTGCCTATGTCTAGGAGGGATCATGACTACTTGTATGTGGTCGTGGATAGGTTTAGCAAGATGTGTATTCTTATGCCATGTAAAAAGTAGGTCACTGCAGAGCAGGCTGCTTCTCTTTTCTTTCAGCATGTATGGGTTCACTTTGGACTTCCTATGTCCATTATCTTGGATCGGGACTCCCGATTCCTTGGAGAGTTTTGGACAAAATTATGGTGTATGATGGACACTAAGCTGAAGAGGAGCACTGCTTTCCATCCACAAACCGACGGACAGACAGAGGTAGTCAATAGGACAGTTGTCCATTTGCTTCGAGGCTATTGCAACAAGCATCCTAAGTTATGGGATGAACAGATCCAGTATGTGCAGCATGCCTACAACAGGGCTATGCATTCTTCCACTTAGAGCTTGCCATTTGAGACATGCTTTGGGTACTTGCCAAATACCCCATTGGACTTAACTTGTGGGAGAGAGGCTGAGTCAAGTGCTTCTAAGGATGAATACAAAGCCTGCAGGTTCATTCAGAGAGTTCAACAGGTACATCAAGCGGTGCAAGAGAAGTTGGAGAAGAGTCAATCCCAGTACAAGGCTTGCCATGACAAGCATAGAGTTGATCATCAGTTTCAGGTGGGAGATCAAGTATGGCTTCACATCAGCAAGGAGAGGATGAAAGGAGAAGGCAAGAATCTCAAGCCTATTAGATATGGTCCCTTCACCATCTTGGAGAAGATTGGGATGAATGCTTTTCGCTTAGAGCTACCGCCATACATGCAGATCTACTTAGTGGTGAATGTGGAGAACTTGAAACTCTATGATCCTCCCATGATCATGGATGAAAGGGAGAATGTCTCATTGCCATTAGTTGATGAATTTTCTCCTGAGTACATGGATGAGCTAAAGGAAGATGTCATCTTGGACAGAAGGACAAGGACTTCTCACAGAGGTGATGTTGATTATCTTCGAGTGGGCATCAAAGTCACTCATCCAAGAAAATCCAAGTGGATCGAGAAGGGGAAAGTGAGGGAGCAATTCCCTCACCTACCAGTTGATTAGTAAAGGCTTTTGGAGGCCAAAAGCTTCTCAGTGGGGAGGAATGATCCAGGAGGATCCAAGAAGGAATTTTTTTTGAAGTCCTCCAATCTCAGCAAAACCAACACTAGATCGAAGGGCTCATCGAGATGATTCCAACGACGTTCATTTCACCTCAAACAGACTCCGTATGAGAAAGTTATCGCATTCTGTTCTATAAGGTCAACAGGCAAATTTGGAAAAAAAAGGTGCCACGTGGCACCACTGACAAGGTGACACGTGGAATCCATACTGTACAAACATGATGACATGGCATGGTGATGTGGCATGATAATGTGTCATGATGATGTGGCATGATGATGTGGCATGCTGACATGGCATGATGGCATGGCATGATGATGTGGCATGATGACATGGCATGCTGATGTGGCATGATGACATGGAATGCTGATGTGGCATGATGACTAGCATGCATGCATTTGTGCTTGAAATGAGTTTTAGGACATTCATGCATTTACTCATGAGAAATTGTAAAATGATTAATATTTGAAGTGAGTGGAAAAATTACTCACATATTACTCATTTATTTTATTCCTTGAGTTATTATGAAGTTAATGCATGGTTGTAACCAAAAACAAACATGCCATATTTGTAAAGAAGTTGTAACAAGTTGGTTTATTATTTAATAAAAATCCCAACCATATGAAAACCGACTTGGGGAAGTTGTAACCAAGGCCAAGATAGGAAAATTAGTTGCAACCAAAGGAATCCATGAGAGTCATGTGAAGAAGGGAAAGACAACCTATATAAACCCATTCAATTGCCATTTCCCACTCATGCTTTGGAGTGGAGACTTTGTAGCTAAAGGAGAGAAGGGAGATTGCATAGCTCTGCAGGAGGAAGGTACGAGTGTTTATACTCATTTTACACCGTCTTCAGGCTTCGGAGTTGCTAGAAGCAGTCTTGTTGTGTTTTGGGCAGCGGTTCTCTTCCTGAACATTGTTGCCAAGGTATAATTGTATCATTGCCATGTATTTTTCCTTATGCTGAGATTATAGATTGGCCCTCCTATTGAGAAGCAGGCCTGGAGACATAGTCCATCCTGGACGAACTCCATTATCAACTTGTTGTCTTTATGTGCGTGTTGTCTATGCTGTTTGGTTCTCTTCTTATGGATTTGTGAGCTTCATTCATGCTCTTTATGCAATTCATGTTAACGTCATAGAGTAGCAAAGATCTTGTTTCTGGATCACCGCAACTCTATTGTGCAGCTCTACTTCCATAGGTTCAATTCCGAAAATAAGTTTCCACAAGATAATTCCTTCCACAAATCGGTCTTTCTACAACCTTAGTCTCTTTGCAACTTCATCCTTTCTGCAACTCTGTTTCTACATTTGTGGATTGCATATTGTAGAAATTCTGAAATTCCAAATTTGACTTCCACAATTATACATCCACAACACTCCTTTCCTCAATCATATTGCGGATTGCGGATCCAAATTTTCCCAAAGTTGAACTTCCACAATTTCCCTCCCACAATTCCTTTTCCGCAACTCTTTAAAACCGTTGATTTCATGCGGCCTCGTTCCTGACTGTTGATCTGAGATTAGATATGGATCTCATCTTATCTTTATAGATCCAATATATTCCTTACAGCTTTCTCTTGCAGGATTCTTCTAGAGCATCATATTTCTTATGGCTTTTATCTCGTCCATTGATTTGCTATCTCAAGTGGAACTTCACTTAACCTTGCATATTTCTTATCTTTCATTCACGTTCACTTCGTGAATCTTTCCCCACCTTCGATCCATCTTCTTGCTGTATTTTGAGCCATCCAATATTTGCTAACCTCACCTCTGCAACATTCCATTATTCAAGCCCTAATTTTAGATTACGTATGCATCACTCATTAATTATTCAATTCATGAAAGCATACATTCAGAAAGAACTGCAATCACACACGAAGATACACCGAAATAATATTTCCTTCATTCAATACAATGAAACTGTACATTCATGATTATCTTAGAACCCGCATTCTGATCCCCTTAGTCTAGTATAACTACAACCAACTACCTTGTCCTAATTTACAATTATTTGGTCACTCCTTAGCCAGATTGAATGACTGCCTCTGGATCTTTTGGATACTTTTTTCTCTCCCTTTTCTATCTTCTTCACCCTTGCCTCAAAGGCTTATAGACATATATACAATAGGATTCATGAACCCATTCTGGTTTAGATCCTCAATATACTCAACAATCTACTAACTAATTCTAAATAAAACAACATAGTCAACCCTATCTCAATGACTTGCTCATGAGAGCCTTCACCCTTATCGAATTCTACCATTTGACATGGGTTTAGTTACATGACTCATTTAATGACTGATCACTCACCTAATGACTCATCATCTGTCTAGAAGAACACTCAACATAGATTTATTTACAATGTAATATTCTAAGGACTATTAGCTCAGAAGATGAATACCTCTTCTAGGTCTGATCAAACATTGAGCTTAGACTTGAATGGAGAGCATGATGCTCTTGCATCACAAAACCATTTGGTTTCTTCAACCTAGCCTCTCACTTGAACTATGGACTAAACTTATTTTTTCTATGCTTGGACAGGAGTTGGGGTCCTTTGTTAAATATGATATAATTTTTTTGATCTCCGGGGTCATGACAATGGTGTGCATTCTAGTCAATATTGACACTCGGGAAGGGCTCACTACAAAGATTGCTATTAGAAAAGGTGGCTCCTATATCCAAAATCTTGGTTATGCTGGGTTGTCATTTCGGTGCATTCATTGTCACAAACATGGACATCTTATGAAAGTATGTCCTCTTCCTATATTCCATCTTGCATCTAGATCTTGGTTAGTGTAGACCTTGTCTCCTCAACCTAATATGGATGGGGTTATGGATTCTATACAATGGGAGTCAGATTTCACCAGGTTCTCCTTTGGTCCCATTTCCTTTCTAGACATTGTTGTGTGTTGGATTTATCCTCTGGTCGACCCATGTTTAGATCCTCGGTCGTCAACAAAGAACCAAATATCGGCCTGATAGATAAGGGATTAGCTGAAAACACCTACGACGTAGATGTAGTCTCACCCAAGATGTCCTTATGAGGAACTACCATAACCAGGTTTCTATAGTTAGGTGGGGATTTCTACTCTTGTTGTACCTAATTATAGTGCTCAACCGAAGTGAGGGTTTATACTGATTAATCGCTGTCTATTCATTCAAGCTAATAGGATATTTACTAGTCGACAAATATTGTAGCATTCAACATGAAATCCATATCACAGATTCATTCAATAAATAATGTGACACATACATACACGAGATTATTCATAAATAGAAGGGATGCAATATAGAGACATTGGTTAACGTGGAAACCCATTTGGGAAAAACCATAAAGGAGCTCTTCATCTGGCATGTGAAATATTTTAGCACCTTCTTTCTGCGCACTCAGCTTGCAGACTATTTTATAAGTATTCTTTACAACTTATACATAATTTTCTCCTCTTATGATCTCTGGTTTTGGGTCTAAGTACTTTTCCTTTACTTCTCTTAACAATCGATCTGCACACATCTTGGATTGGTTCTCTTAGCTAAACAACTCTCTCTACTTCTCTTCTCAACCTACTAATGACCAACAAAATAATCAACAACCAACATCAGTCTTGCACACATCTTGGGTTCGCCCCTTTATAAGGTTCTACCTGTCCTAATCAACTGCCTCTTTTCCGTTCTCCTATAGGATTTCATTTCTATTCTCATACATTCAGTTACAACCGAAAATAGGCACTATCATCCCAAAATACATTTATGCTTTATTACCAAAATCATGCTTTATTCTAATTGGCTCCTTACCCACGACCAATCAAACTATCCTTTTCAATTTATTTACTCTTCTTCTATCCTGATTCCTTCAATCATGGATGCTCTTGTCACAAGTCCTCTTCCATCATTGGATTCTCTTGTCCACCTCTTGTCATGGGTTTTCTTTCGTCGCATCTTCTCTTATGTCGCATCTTCTCTTGTGTCACATCTTCTCTTGTGACTAGATTCTTTATCTTCCCGAGAAGAATTCTGGCAGAATTCTGCCTAACTTGTCCTAGGGCCAACAATCCCCAAACACTCACCTTTGGCTCATCCTGAGCCACATTACTCTGAGACCTTCATTGTTACAACTTTACTTGAAAATCCTGAAAGATTTTCAGTATGCATTGAGTCTCCTCCTGTAGATTTTTTTCCGTCTTCTTAAAATTTTTGACAAGTTTGAAACTGATGTGTTCTGAAGTTATATCTCTTGCCGAATCTACTACTTGTTGCACTTTTTGGTGTACAGGTTGAATTATACCTGTAATTTTCTCTACTTCTTCTTGCAATTCGACGACCTTGTCAGTCCTGCTTTGCTGTTATGTTCAAAATGTTGCGACCTGTTGTTGTAGCCTATTCATGTCGATAGAATTTTCCATTTTCTCTACTAATGGTTGTTTCTCCATCTCATTATTCAACTGATTCACCTCTATCTCAATAATGCTCAACAGTTTTGTGACTTTCTCTAGCTCCTCATCATCAATGAAAGATTCCCACGTCTGAAAACTTGGTCAGATGCTTTGGAAAAAAGTGCCTCTGCCTCTTCTATTCTCTTCGCAGCATGTGTGGATTCATTTTTTCTCTCTTCCAGTACTTCTAGAGGTGTAATGAGTGTCACTTGTGATTCCAACTTTGCAAATTTCTTGCAAAGGTTCTATGCAATCTCGCTAAGCCGAAACAATTTGGCTTCCACAAACATCTCATTGGTCATGCCTTCATCATTAAAATTGCAAGCAAGTGTTACGGTTGCATCGAGCCAATGCTTGTTTTCCTTCCAGGTCTTAGCTTTCTATTTTGCTTCTTTGACTATTTTCTTCATCTTATGAACAATATTTTTTTATGCTCTCACTTGCTTGAATAATGCGCCTTCTCTGACCTTCATTTCTGCTACTGTGGCATTCTGAATGACATATACTTCGTGTATCAATAGTGGCATTCTGAATGGCGTATACTTCATACATTAACAATGCATAGAAATCTATACTAACATTACTCTGAGGCCTCCATTGTTACAACTTTACTTGAAAATCATGAAATATTTTCAGTATGCGTTGAGTCTCCTCCTGTACTTTTGTTTTCGTCTTCTTAAATTTTTTGACAAGTTCGGAACTGACATGTTCTGAAGTTCTATCTCTTGCCTATGTTATATTTTTATCATTTAAGCAATATGATATTAGGATCTTATTTGAGAGAATAACATGAACAATAATAAACACAAGAGACAAGAGACACAAAGAATTTTCCTCGAGGAAACCATAAAGGAGAAAACCCCACAACTTCCTCAGAGATAGAATGAGCACCAATGGTAGCAGTAAAACCCGAAAACATAAAGATGATCTCCAACAGCTTGTTCTCTCTCTCACTCATGCGGCCCAATGAGTGAGTGTGTGTGTGATAAATAGACAAACTCAATCCCTATTTATATTCTTTCGTTCACTTAATGTCCACTTCAACATGTCGGCCCCACTTAACAATTACTTACTAGGGGTGGCATCTTTAGGAGAGTCTAATAACCATAGTGACCCACAACTGTGGGGAATTTTCCCTCTGATCAACAAGGAGGGTTAACCTTGACACAATTGTGGGGACTATTGCCCCGACTTACAATGGAGGGTTAACCTTAATGACTTTACATGACTTGTTTACTTATTGAATCTCCTGATTGAAACATCGGGGCATGACATGACTCAATTACATTATAGATACTTCTCGGAATAAACATCGGGGTACAATACATAAGATATACAAGTGAATACATTCTGAAGTTACAAATACATCAACACTCCCGCTTAACTAGGAATGTATTCTCTCGACACAATTTATCAGCACATGTCTTCTTCTTTGTATCATCTGGATCATCATCAAGTCATCTCCATCTTCAAGTCATCTTCCTCGTCAAGTCATCTTCATCAAGACTGGATCATCATTGGATCATCATGACTAGATCATCATCGAAACTGGATCATCACTGGATCATCATCATTATCACTACTTCTGCTATCTCAATCAAATGGTGCTATCTCTTCATTCTTCTCGTCACATAAAGTTCTACAGAGCCAACCCTTTTTCATGCTGGTTGTAGGCCTAGCCTCCAAGTAGGTCTTCTTCTTCTTCAGCACTTATATCTTACCATGGAAGGAACACATCCTATCAACCATGTAAGAAAGGCACAACACTTATATCTTACCATGGGAGGAGCACATCCTATCAACCATGTAAGAAAGGCACATCACTTATATCTTACCATGGGAGGAACACATCCTATCAACCATGTAAGATAGGCTCAACACTTACATCTTACCATGGGAGGAAGACATCCTATCAACCATGTAAGAAAGGCACAACACTTATATATTACCATGGGAGGAACACATCCTATTAACCATGTAAGAAAGGTTCAACACTTACATCTTACCATGGGAGGAACACATCCTATAAACCATGTAAGAAAGGCTCTCAACCCCAGGCTAAGTGTTAGTCCCAGACTGAACCAAATTCCTGGTAACTAACCAGGTGCCTCCATTCTCTCATAGAATGGCATCTCAGCACTTAAGCTGAGCTTCAGTCCCAGACTAAAATTCCTGGTAACTGATCAATTGCCTCCATTCAGAGAATGGCATTCAGTGCTTATATCTGATAATGTGAGAACACATCTCATAGTCACCTCAGAATGGATCAGCACTCACATCTAACCATGGAAGGAACCAATCCTCTCACCATGACAGAATGGCTCATCCCTTACATCTGACCATGGAAGGAACCAATCCTCTCACCATATCAAAATGGCTCACAGAATCATCATTTCCTCTTGGAAGGAACCTTGATCTAGAGAACAACAAGATTCTCCCTGAAGTACTCAAACTTCACTCTGGCCATTTCTAGCATAGAATCACATCAAGGATTATAACGTCCAAGGATAACCTGCAAGTTTTTCCAGGACCTATTACATTCGAGGACAACCTACAGGACCTTTTATGTCTGAGCAACCTATGAGCTCGTCAGGATTTATGCTCAGAAAACCTGTCTCATCGGATATGCTAGAACTCCCTCTTTTGAGAGATCTCGATCTGGATCACATAATGGATCTTCACTGCCCCCCTCTGCATCATAAAAAAATGCAAGTCAGATCAACCAAATCAAATAGTAGTTTTCAAAAGAAACATACTACCTCCCAAATAGAAAGTGGCAACATATTTTTCCTCGGCTGTACTCTGTGCCATATAAGATTCCTTCCTTCTAAATCAAGAGATCACACCTGATCTCATACCAAAGTAGCTGCTTGAAGTGTTCTTCCTATCAATGGCACTGCCTACCCAATACAAAACCACATAACCCTCTAGGTTAATCTTTTGATTCATATCATACTTGAGCCCATACTCAACTATACCCTTCAGGTACCTCACTGCATGCTTTGCAACCTTAATGAGTTGCTCTTTTCGGTCAGGAACAAGTCATTGACATATAACATGAGCATCACTGGTATTTCACCTTCAACCTTGAAGCCTAAGGTTGGAATCCTCTTTAGTCTCAGTAAATCCTAGAGTCATCAGTAAGCTATCCATCCTGTTGTACCATGTTGAACCTCAGGATCTTCTGCAATCACTCCCTCTGAAGCGGAGCATCATTCTCCCTCTTCCTTTTGTACTTTATGCATTGAAACATTTTGTACTGGAGTGACAAGTAACTTCCTTTTCTACTATTATTCTATGTATCTATAATGGATGCCAAGATCCTCTATCTTGAACCTTTTTAAAAGTTCTTGTCACACCCATCTGTGAGCTTGTCATCCTCTATAGGCTTTCATCTTCAACCTTGTAGCAAAGGTTAAGATCTTCATCACTCTAGGTGATATTCAAGCTCCTCATGTATGTGTTATGCCATGGGAACCTTCTGAGCTTGTACAAGGCCTTCTTTCATTTGCATACATGATTCTGCCTGTCATGTGTCTTAACTTCTAGTGGTTGCAAATGTCTCTTCATAGTCTATGCCTTCTTTCCATGAGAAGCCTCGTGCTACGAATCCTACCTTGTATGATGTTTCTATCTACTATATGCTGGATCTTTGTAGATCCATATGGAAGATACTACGGACTTCCCTTCAGGTCTTGATGTTGCATCCTAGACATCATTCTTCTTGAACTAGTACTCTCCTTCCCTTTCTTTCATATCTGGAAGGATCTGCATCAATGATGTATCTCAACAGTGTCACATAACTAGACTGTGTCTAAGGCCTCTTGAATTCTTTGAAAGTATCATAATCTTCTTCTTTATCTATCGTCACTTGTTTTTCGGAACAAGTCTCATCCTTCTTTTCTTGTAGGTGATTATGTACATGATCTTTCCTACAAGTCAAATGAATTTGTATGGTTAGAAACATTTCATAAGGCATATTCATAACGGCAAATTCTTATGCATAAATATTTGATCATTCAACTATTCTAGCCAATACAACATTCATCCATATCTCACTGAAACTTTCTAGATGCCTTCCATCTCTATGAGGACAACATTGAGATTGTGCACTAATCCAATATGTTAGCAATGAGGTTTCATTCTAGATAAGTAGCAATGGAGAGTTGTATAGCACCATGAGATACTTACCCATCACATGCATAAACTATCATTAATGTAAACATTCTATCATGCATAATATATCAACTGAATATAAACAAATGCATAACAAAACAATATCATGAAATGACAATGAAATACTTATCTTTATTTGTTTCATGGGTAGACTCTTTCTTGAGCCTTCAGCTTCATCATCTTCTTTATTTATAATAGCATCGTTTATTATCCAAATGCTAAGATGGATAAGAGGTTGAGTTCTTCATATTCCTCATCACTTGAGGGATCTTCTTTGGATGGTGAGATCCTGATCTTCAGTTGCTCCCATCTTCTCTTCTCTTATTATGAGTCGAGCTTCTTCTTCTTCCCAGAGTCTGCTGAAAGTAATCATTTCCTTCTTGCACACATTCCTTGAATGAATGAATCCCATGATCCTGGGAGTCCATTCAAGGTAGTTATCACAACTTCTGCATTATCCACTTTTTCTTCTACTTCTCCAGGTTGTTCTTTGATTTGAGATACCCTTGTAAAGTCTGACTGTATGGTCTCAGCACTCTGTATCTTCACATTCTTCAACCAGTTTCTTGAAGTCATCTTTTGATTTATGTTCTTCCCTTTAAATAGCTTGGTCAAGGAATCAAACATATCTTTTGGTGTCTTTAGGGAATACACTTGTGGTATAAGGTGATCTTTGATTGAATCAGAAATGATCTTCTTGGCCTTGACCAAGTTCTTCTAGTGTAAGGATTTTAGCCTCATCTCCCTCTGGAATTGGAACCTCTCTACTTATGTAAGTGTCCAATTCATTTGCTTCAGAGAGATCATATACTTCCATGCTTGGAAGTTGTAAACTTCACCAAGCTTATCATCAAGCTGATGTGATATATCACTTTGAAATGAGAAACTCAAATGAAAATAGAAAAATATTAGATCTTACTGATTTGAGGTGTCCGTCCTGGTTCTGGAGCTAGCTGATCTAGGGTTTATCAGAGAAACCCTAATTTTCAAAACTTGGAATCTTTCAGATATGATTGGATATAAATATAGACCTCTTCAAGGTGAGTTGTCCAATGTACTCCTTTTCTGAAAACAGTGGAGGGAAGCTCCCGAAACAGGAAGCCCTAGTTTTCCAATTTCTTCTACATAATTGCCTGATACTGTTTCTGAGGTATCTCCACAATTATTGCTCCTATGTGTCTGAAATGTTGCACTAACGTAGCCTCACCTGTCTCTATTCCAAAACCATAGGTTTTATTAGAATTGGATTCACCAATTGGGACTTATGAGCGGTTTCCCAAGGTGGCATGTTTCAGGACTGTTCATAATAGCGAAGTTGTATGGACTGCCACGTGTCACTATTTTATCTTTTGGGTCTAAAAATTTGACCACAAAAAGTAAAGTCCATGCCATTTCTATAAATGATTGATAAATTTAATTTGGACCTCTATAGCCCGAGATATAGCAATTCTCCCGAGGTGTCCTATTTAGGGATGAATCCCGGGAGAGGCTGGAACCTTAACTTGGAGGAATCCTATATCCTAGAATATAGTGAATCTGAGGCTGAAATTTGGATACAGTGTACATTAGGAATTTATATTCTACCTTTGAAATTTTTGGCCCATGATACTTCTGCAATCTTGAGATATATCAAAAGTACCAAAACTTATCATTTTTAGTATTTAGGGTTTTTCTAGCCCGAGGTCAAACTAGGGCTTGACTTTCCTAGAGTTACACCGAACAAAAAATCTTGACCCAGGTCTCTAAAATTCGATTTTGATGAGGATATCAATCCTATGATGGGCTCACTAAAAAATTCCTCTTATGTAAAAATCCCTAATTTCCCGCACCAAAAAATGAAAATACTCGGAATTGAATTCCGCTTCGATAGAAAGATGCGCCCTTCAATGGAGAGTCATCCTAGCATACTTTTGCTGATGGATTGTGGAGAGAGACCCAAAAATTAAGAATCCCTAGATTCTATAGCTGCACAATGTCTTCTTCTTAGGTTAGCTCTGATACCATGTTAGATTTTTATCATTTAAGCAATATGATCTTAGGATCTTATCTGAGAGAATAACATGCAAAACAATAAACACAAGAGACAAGAGACACAAAGAATTTTCCTCGGAGAAACCATAAAGGAGAAAAACTTGCAACTTCCTTAGAGATAGAATGAGCACCAATGGTAGCAATAAAACTTGAAAACATAAAGATGATCTCCAACAATGTGTTCTCTCTCTCTCTCTCACTTGAGAGAGCTTCTCCTCTCTCACTCATGCGCCCCAGTGAGTGAGTGTGTGTGTGATAAATAGAGAGACTCACTCTCTATTTATATTCTTTCGTTCACTTAATGTCCACTTGAACATGTCAGCCCCACTTAACAATTACTTACTAGGGCTGAAATCTCTAGGAGAGTCTAATAACCCTAGTGCCCCACAACTATGGGGACTTTTCCCTTCGATCAACAAGGAGGGTTAACCTTGACACAATTGGTGACTATTGCCTCAACTTACAATGGAGGGTTAACCTCAATGACTTTACATGACTTGTTTACTTATTGAATATCCCAATTGAAACATCGGGGCATGACATGGCTCAATTACATTATAGATACTTCTCAGAATAAACATCGGGGTACAATACATAAGATATACAAGTGAATACATTCCAAAGTTACAAATACATCAACAACCGACTCTACTACTTGTCGCACTTTTTGGTGTATAGGTGGAATTGTACCTATAATTTTCTCTGCTTCTTCTTTCAATTCGATGACCTTGTCAGTCATCTTTTGCTGTTATGCTCGCAATGTTGTGACCTATTGTTGCAGCCCATTCATGTTGGCATAATTTTCCATTTTCTCTACTAATGGCAGTTTCATCATCTAGTTCTTCAACTGATTCACCCCTATCTTAGTAGTGCTCAACTTTTCTGTGGCTTTATATAGATACTCCTCGTCAATGAAAGATTCCCACGTCTAAGAAACTTGGTTGGATGTTTTGGCAAAAAGTGCCTCTGCCTCTTCTATTCTCTTTGCAGCATGTGTGGCTTGATTTGTTCTCTCTTCCAATACTTCCAGACGTGTACTGGGTCTCACTTTTGATTCCAACTTTGCGACTTTCTTGCAAAGGTTCTCTGCAATATCGCTAAGTCGAAACACTTTGGATTCCACAAACATCTAATTGGTAATGCCTTCATTGATAAAATTGTAGTAAGCAAGTGTTACGGTTGCATCGAGCCGATGCTTGTTTTCCTCCCAGGTCTTAGCTTTCTATTATGCTTCTTTGACTATTTTCTTCATCTTATGAACAATATTTTTTTTGCTCTCACTTGCTTGAATAATGCACCTTCTTTGACCTTCATTTCTTCTACTATGGCATTCTAAATGACATATACTTCGTATATCAGTAGTGGCATTCTGAATGGAAAATGATTCCTACATCGACACTGCATAGAAATATATACTGACATGGCCCAAGCTTTTGGCCATGACATTTAGCTCTATTGTCCCTAAGTCGAGTGCTTCTCCCAAAATTTGAATCTTTATTGGTGGGATGAGTATCGACAAATCACTAGCTCGTTCCTCTGATGAGCCATCTAAGTTCTGTGAATTAGGCAATTGTGGTCTGTAGTCGACAACCACTCTTATTTCTTTCATTGCCTTACATAGTGTTTGTAATAAGTCTGTGATACTATTGGTTAGTTCTATTTTCCACTCATCTATATTCTTGAGGCTTTTATTGGTGATCTAAGTCATTGATTCTGTCAACAATGTATAATCATCGTTGCTAAAGCTAACATTTCCAATTGATTTGTCTCCTATCCTCTTCTTATGATGCCTTGCAGACTTCTCTTTTTGCTTCCTCTTTTCCCCTACTACTGGGCCTATAGGGATTGTGCTGGAATCCTTCTAGGTATTTTGTGGATTTTCCTCTAGGTATTCCTCTTGGTTTTCCTCTGGTGGGATTTCTTCTAGTGGGATTTCTCCTTGTCCTCCATCCTTCTGTGTTGGTGGATTGTTTTGTGGCACCTCTTCATCGTCTGATAATTGGTCATTTGCAACAGGAAATCATCATTCTTTCGACCAATATTGAATAATGGCCTCAATTTCTGCAACTGGCAACTGATATTGTGCCACAAGCCATTGGAATTATGGGTCTTGTCATGAATGCAACAAGATATGATGGGATCCAACTGAAAATTTGATAATGTTTCTAAACCTTTTAACACATTCCACGGTAATTATGGCTTGCTTTATAACATGATATTGTAGGGATTTTGCTTGCAAAAAGAACTCTACATTGTTGGATTTTTTCCTCTGCTTTAAGTCTTTTTTGAACCAAAGATTCTGGTAGCAATCTCCTTGACATAAAACGGGCACATCTACCCCCTGGTAGTTTGTTGGCTCTGCCCATGCAACAAACGAAATAAAAATAAGTAGCCATGAATAATGAAATGTGCTACGTTTCTCTTGTTATTTCTATGCATTTGCTAACAATTCATTTAGTAGATATTGCAACCAGTTGAGTTGAACAGCTGTTGCACATAACTCTGCCAGGACAATCGTCCCTGCGGTGAATTGTTTTGGTCACATTTTTTGCAGCAATTTGATAGATAGGAATTTAGCTGAGAATTGAACAGTATAATCATTGATAGAGGCGATGACAAAGCCTTTGGTGTTTCTAATCAGGTCGTACTTTTCTTTGAGCTTATTCATGAATAAATTGTCATATTCTTTTCCAACAAAAAATGATCATATTCTTTATCTTCCCGAGCATAATTTTGGTTAAATTATTCCTAACTTGTCCTACGACCAACATTGGGTTAGAGAATGATACAACCATTTCTCCTTTATTTTTTGTGGATGGGGTTTTTAAATATCCTTTCGCAGGGTCAGATACCTCATGCAATTCTTTGGAATTTTTTGTGAGCCCTACTATGAATGGGTTTTTGAAGACTTTAGATAATTTGGATCCTCCTTTGATTCCTTCTATTCCAAGCATGCCATTGTTTATTTATTAGTGGGATTCTGAATTTTCATCTGTTGTTTTGTGTGGAACTGTGCACCATTCACCATAGGTAGTCCCACCCTCTTCTGAGCTATTTGTCAGACAGGTGGAGGCCCCCATAGTTTCATATTTTTAGATATGTGGGGAACTATCCTTGGATAAGGAAAATTCTATCACATATTCACTTCTGGAAATTGTTGGACGTAGTTCCCTTTCTCCTTCTCCATGGACGGAAAAGGATTCTGGTAAGTCAATTTCCTTTCCTTCCTCTTTCGAGCTAGTTGTTGTACAAGTGTAGTTCTTGATGGTTTCATCTTTTAAGAGCTGTGGAGGGATATCCATTACAGATAGGGGTTTATTATAAAGGTTACCATCTTATTTATATTTCATGGATAGCCCCTTCCTTATGCACCATTCCTCTCAAACTAGTGGTAAATACCTTCATGGACATGTTTTCGAGCCCTTAGGGGGACTTCCTACCATCCTTTTGGTTATCTCGGTTTTAGATTCCACCATTGATTTCCCCCGTTTAGTTGACTCTTTCTTTGAGGAGGTGGATGTGGATTATTAGAAGGATTAGACACCATTAAAGAATCTTTTGGTATCTGAATTTGAATAGAAGCACAAATCATTCTATGTTCCTCATGGATATTTTCTCCATCCCCAAAAGTTGTATTCTCCTTCTTAGTGGATGGGATTCATGGTGGTCTTAATCAGAGCCTCTCTCCCAAGGTTTCTCCTTTAATATGGGGACGTATTTAGGCATTGGTGTTGTCCAGAGATCAGGCGTTTCAGGATGTTTGGGCTAGAAGAGACAAAACTATCTTGAGCTCCTTCCTAGCATAGATCCCTCGTGCTTCACCCACCTAAAGTTTGGATTCTCTCTTTGATGAGATTGAGCTATCCCTTTCATCATCCTCTTTTTGCTTTTTCATGGTTTATGTTTCTTGGATCAAATCCCTATTGTTTTGAGAATATTTTCTCTTAGATATGATTTCTAGAATTGCACATGACTTATGTGTAAAGTATTTCAGTCAGTATGTAATCTTGATCTTGATTCTTAGGCCATTGTGGCTTGATTTGAGATTTTTTTTGATGTCAAATTAATTTTGTTATTGTAAGGATTTACGCTTGGTAAAATGTGGTTTTATATAATATAATGAAATTGCACGTTATTTTCTGTGGAAAAATGAATAAATAAATTACATTGTAAATTGTAGGATAACTTATACCATGGCTAGCATGCTCAAAGTAACTATGAATGAGACTCATAGTTCTTTATCCATACAAGATTGGATGCAAGAAATACTCAAGTATGAATGGTTTTTTTTTTGTGTGTTATGAAGTTTAAAAATTCTCTATCTTTTATCCATCTTTTTGGAAACATAAAACACAATATATTAAGTAATTATTGGATTTAAAAACGAACTCTTTAAAAAATAAATATATATTTTTCAACTTTATATAACAATTATAAAGTATGTAATTACATTGTTGGCCCCTTAATTTTTGAAGATCAGATTGCAGAAGATGAATGGATTAGGCGATGCATGGAGATATGCAAGAGATGGCATGATGGAAGACCAAGAAGATAAACAATGCATCTAAGTGGATTAGATGGGTTGTAACCAACTTGACACAGTTGAAAATGACCATTACTTATGTACAAAACCCTATGAAGGGTTAAGGGATGGGGTGGGATAGAAAGATGAGGGAATAAGAATAAAGATGGTTAGATGTGAGAAGAATATCTTTATGAGGTCTCAGCTACAGAATATATATCCCTTGTAATGAAAAGAATTCATATATGTTATGTTGAAGAGATGGTAATGGAATGCGAAGGATTTGGAGCCCCCTTTTAGTTATGCTATTCAATGTGTATGATGAATGGATTTATTTCTCTATTTTTGTTTTAATCATGTGTATGTTTTGGGATGTTGCACAATGAGATTTATTTCTTAATAATCATAGTTAGTTTCTAAATAAAGACAACATTTGGAGTTGAATTCACATTTTAGTGGTTTTATCTCATCCACAGTCTTGTTTTTTCTTTTGGTGTAGTTTTTTCCCTTTTTGGGAATATTGAAAAGGCCAGTGGAACTAGGATACATCAAACATGTGTTTCCTCTTGCATAAGGACACCAGTCTCAACCTATTGCCAAGAAATGGTTTCATTGCTAGGACCATGTATTTTAATGAAAATACTAGTTGGATGGATAAGAGGGTTTATAAGTATAATATTCAAGAGCGGTGGGAGAAAATATTTGAATACTTTGTGTTGTGAGAACCCCAGTTGCGAGAATGGAACCCTATGATGTGTAGAGAGTTTGTGCTATATTATGGGTCCTCAATAGATCAATATGATATTTTCTAGTGTGAATTTGTTGTGATCTTGTATAAGTTGTTAAAGAGACTTGTAGAAGCTCCAAATCATAAAGATTGGCAGAATAAAATATTTAGTGGACTATTGTGAGCCTAGTTTTGTTGCATCGGTTAGACCATAAGCTTGTGTGAGTAGTATATTTTTGGGTTTATAACATTGTGTTGAGATAGAAACAACATCCAATAGGTTTCTTCAATACAACAAAAATATGCGAGGCCCTCTAAATTATACTCCTAGAGTTTCACTCAATCCATTGAGCTCTATAGTGAATGCATATTGAAAATTGCATGTTTGACCAATTATTTTATAAGGTTTGTTTTATTTGCTAACCCTAACAACCTTTTCTCATTAACAACATTTTATATTCATTTTAAAAAATGATCCATGCGACATGTTTCAACTCCCTTGAACTCTTGTGGATTGCGACACAACATATGATTATTACTTGAAACATGATAAACTCATCACCATTCCAAAAATATTGGCCTCATAATATTTCATGGATCTAAAACGTTTCTAGGATGCGACATGTCACAAACAAATAAAGCATGTACACAATAGGGTTTTAAAATCACTAAAGATATCCAAGATTGTGATGTATTGAAAACCCCAAAACAAGGAAACATGTGTTAAAATCCTATAGGCGATTGTTTACTTTTCATTATTTTAAATTCCAAAAGAAAATACATTGTGAGGGCTGTATTCCATTAGAATTAGTAAAAGGATCCTATGATTTTTTAAGTCATTAACACCTATTGGTGTTCTATCTCAAAGAATATTCATCGGTCAACCTAATATTTTTTTCCTATAATGCACTTGTAAAATTAGATTTATCCACCTGGCCAATTAACATTATAAACCGAATAAGATCTCATCTCTTCCCTTGCCCATGATTTTTAATATTTATATTTAATTTTACAAATGGTTAGGGAACTGATACACATTGATTCACACAACAGAACCGAGCAATCCTACTGAGGCTAATCGTGATATTAAAATTACTCATATATCTTATAATGTCCCCATTTTTAACAATTGCATAGCAGGATAATTCCATCAATCCTACTAGTTCCCTAGGTTGGATGGATACATTTGGAATTTTAATAAGGGAGCTTATAAATGATGTTCAGACATTAGAATGGAATAAATATTTAATAATGGAGCTTAATAAATAAATACAAGAGAAAATTGAAGTGGCAATTGATCATGAAGACACATGGAGGATGTGGGACCCACACAAGCTATAAATTTTGTGCCACATGGCATCCTCCTCTTGCAATTTTGAATCCATGGGAAGCCTAAATGTTATTAGATGATTTGGAAGGATAATACACTTGGCCATATGCATCATAGGTCTAATTTGGAAGGAAATGTAACTTACATGGGAGAGGAAGAGTCATTTTGGAGCTAGTGAGACACTTGGACTNGCTGAAAATGCTATGGAAAATATGATACAAATCAGATATGAAGGCTGAAATATGACATATATGACATGTCAGGTATAAATAGATAATCCAAGAGGGAGCTCATGTGACTTGGGGAATCTCAATGGGTTCCCACTCGATTGGGGGAAGATGGAAGGCTAGGAAAGGGAGGACACATGGCAAATCTTGAGCACACACCCAAATTCGAATTGGTTTGAATTTGTGGATGGATTGGTAACATTTGAAGGATAAGTATGTTTATAAAATATAGGAATGAATCAATATAATGGATTTTGATCATTTGTGAATTGAGAGAGCTAGTGGATAACCAGTTTCTTGCCTTGGGCCAATTTCGAGGGTGAAAGATTCCCATCAAGGTTGGTGTTTGGAGAGGCCACTTAGGTATTTCATGGAGATTTAATGGATTTGTATTTGTAGGTGTAAGCTACATCTTAGCTCGTGGTTCCTTCTAGTGCAACACTTTCTCTCAACCATTTCCAGTTTTTATTGCATATTCTTGTTCATGGAGGGATTGTGCTTTGGGTGAGCTATTGATCTCTTTGGGGAAGCTTATAAAACCCCATTATTTTAGGTTATGATGTAAATTCTCTTTATTTCAAGTTTAGAATACTCTTACGTTGAAATACCAAAATATTTCATGTAAAAATGTTAAACAATGAAGAAATAGTGTCATTTCCCCACTATCTTGTTGTGAACCATTTTAATGTTGATTATTTCGAATTGGGAGAGATTTTCATTTCCCATTTCTGATTTTAATAATATAAATATTATATTTTATTCATTATCAGAAAGTCTCATGTGGAAATATCAAAGGGTTGTATGTAAAAGTGACTATTAATGAGCAAACACTGACCATTTCCCCACTATATTGATGTATGCCATGATAATGCTAATGATTTCAAATGGAAGAATGTATCTATAATATATTTATGATGAATGGAATTTAATTCATGAGTATTACAAGTTTCATTCTTAGAAAGCAATCATTTGAGTTAAATTTACTTAGTTTAATCGCATTTGGAGAAGATTTGGTGCCATTTCCCCAAGGGTCGAATTAGTGATTTTGTAGCTGTTTGGGAGAGGGTCATAACAGCCTGTATAAAATGAATAATGATTCATATGAGACCTTAAAATTTTTCCTTAAACACACTTTTCCTCTTTTCATAGATTTGAGTGGGTTTGGGAACATTTGAGAAGCCATTTTCAACATTTACCTAGGGGGAATTAGAACCCCAATTGGCTAGTAAAGACTCCTACTTTGACCAGAATATTAAATAAGTTGTAGAAGTAATTGGAGGGTCATAAATCATACATGAAAATAATATTCAAGTATTAATATAATTCATACACCTTCTCAGAATATTTGGGAGCAATTGGGTCAATTTGGAGATCTAGACATCAAAACTAGTCAAAGGTCAAAATAGGGAAAAAAGTGAAAAATTGGTCATTTTAATAAAAATTCGAAAAAGGGAAATTACAGTAGTATCATAAAATGGTATTGGAAAATGTTAATTAAGGCCACAAATTGAATAAAAAATTGCATACATGTCTTTTCTTCACAATAGAACCACAATTCCCACTTTCCTTCCTACCGAACCAATAATTACAAAAATTACAACCATAGATATTGGAGCATGTCTCCAGGAGTATCGAAATTTGAGAGGAGATATTCATGAGTGTAATTATTTCCCATAATATCTTGTCAATTATGGATTTAGGCACAAGAAGGAAAATGTTAATTCATTAAGGGACAATCAACAATCCACAAGTTTGGAGGAGCATGAAATGAGAACAAATCATCCTATTTGTGAAAAGAGCCTAGATACACCATTAAAGGAAGAAATAGAGAACCATGAAGTGGAGAATCAATTTAATCAAGGTGATTGCTGAGAAGAACATAAAGAGGAAGGTGAAGACGATAACACAATCCTTACTAATGGGGTTTGTTCCAATCAAAGATAATCTATTGATGGATCCTTGAACTATGAAGGAGAACCTACTAATGGGTTCTCACAACTCTATGTTGGTGACATAGATATCAGATTTGAAAATTATGCTACAAGCCTAATTTATCATAAGCATGAGAATGAATACCTTGTGATAGATAATGAAGAACAAAGATCAACTTCCCCATCACCACTTGAGATTCAAGCCTGGTAGATCAAATCACATGATGTTTTTTTTTCATTTTTAAGGGAGGTGCATACTCCTACCCATATGGATCCTTCACATGATGACTATTTTTCAATTTGTGATCATTTGGGTGAGTTGGTTCTTTATCCTACATCCTACACTTCCAAATTTTGTAGCATTCATCCTAATCAAGAATGGGTGAAAGGTTTCTTTTTTATGGTGCCACATGAAAAGTTTGGAATTTCTATATTTCATTCTGATGGTGACATGATTAGAGAACCATATTATTTACATTTTCAGCAGCATCCTTTGTTACATTATTATGATACACATCTACATGGATGCACCTATGGTATTCACTTGAGTCACTTGGAGACTCATGATTTTCCTTGCTCCTTAACTAGTCCATTTGATGTTGGAGGAACTTCATCCCACACTTAAGTGAAGATATATATGATTGAAGGAAATTATTGTTGGCAGAAACATACTCTTTTATTTCATGATGATATACATATTTATGAGTGTATTGATGAGACTTCTTTGAGCCACTTGAAGTCTTTATGTTTTATTTGCTCCTTATTTGGTTCATATTTTGGTGGAGGTTCTTCATTCACTCCTTGGATGAAAGAACACATGGCTGATTATATTGATGCACATTAATGGGACATGGGATACTCACCTATTTCATTGGGGAAGATTTGATATAATACTTTATGCTTGTGTGTATGGGCCACATGGTGATCTACTTACTTGGATGTACAAGCACTTTCATGATTCTTTGATGATGTACCTTCTTGATGTACATTTGTATGTTGTTTTTATGTACTTTCATGATCTATATTTTTTACTCATGATGTTTGGAAGGGTGCAATACCAAAAGTGGGATCCTGGATTTGATTTGTTTCATCCCACTTGGAGTAGTAGTTTGATTGTTGGTTTGAGAAAGCAAACCAACCTTCAGTTATTTGAGTTCATCTTTGTAGTGCAGTGTTCATGTTTCCTATGTGGAGTACCTTTTGAGAGATGGATTCAATTTTCACATGCTTGGTGTTCATGGAATCTCATCATAGAAATTTCATATCGTCCATGTATCAGGATCATATGGGACCCAGGGATCATTTTTGGTCTCACTGGTTTCAATTTTGGGGGCAACAAGAAGCATTGGAGATTTATTCACCACTTGAGAAGATGATTGTAATCAGATTACTGCAGCAACAAGCATGGTGGTTACTCTCTGATATTTTAATGGAATCTTAAGTAATTCAAAGTTTGGGAATTCAGTACCAAGTTCAAAGAATTATACAGAAGCAAAAAGGGGTGAAAGTTCAGAAGATGTTTCCAAAGAATGGAGGTAAAGATTATTTGCAGAAATTTGGTTTTTATGGATTTTATTAATCCTTTTGGTATTAGTGGTGATGTTACATGATATATCAATATGAACAATCAACATCTCTATACTTTTGGGAACACAAGATTGCAGTACATGAGTGCCACTACTAAAATTGCAGCTAAAGAAAATTAATGAGTAGAACCATAACATAGCACTTGGTGCAAAGGAAGGAGTACCAAATGAGGATGCCTCTTGGGAATACAAAAAATATTGCAGCATACAAATCTGAAATTGCTTGAGGAAAAGAAATCTTGGGTGGCGAGGACTGTAATGTCCCCATTTTTAATAATTGCATAGCAGTATAATTCCATCAATCCTACTAGTTCCCTAGGTTGGATGGATACATTTGGAATTTTAATAAGGGAGCTAATAAATGATGTTCAGACATTAGAATGGAATAAATATTTAATAATGGAGCTTATTAAATAAATACAAGAGAAAATTGAAGTGGAAATTGATCATGAATCCACATGGAGGATGTGGGACCCACACAAGCTAGAAATTATGTGCCACATGGCATCCTCCTCTTGCAATTTCTAGTCCATGGGAAGCCTAAATGTTCTTGGATTATTTAGAAGGATAATAAAATTGGCCATATGCATCATAGGTAAAATTTTGGAAGTAAATTTAACTTACATGGGAAAGAAAGAGTCCTTTTGGAGCTAGTGAGACACTTGGACTAGATTCCCTAGCTCTATGACAACAATGATGAAGATGCTATGACACCTATGACACAAATAAGATCAAAAGGCTGACATCTGACATATATGACATGTCAAGTTGAAATAGAGCATCCAAGAGGGTGCTCATGTGATTTGGGGAAGCTCAATGGGTTCCCACTTGAATTGGGGGAAGATGGAAGGCTAGGAAAGGGAGGACACATGGAAAATCTTGAGCACGCACCCAAATTAAAATTGGATTGAGTTTGTGGATGGATTGGTAACCTTAGAAGGATAAATATGTTTATAAAATACAAGAATGAACCAAGAGAAGGGTTTTTTATCATTCGAGAAATTTTCATTTGTGAATTGAGAGAGCTAGTGGATGACTAGTTTCTTGCCTTGGGTCAATTTCAAGGGTGAAAGATTCCCATCCAAGTTGGTGTTTGGAGAGGCAAATCAGGTATTTAATAAAGTTTTAGTTTTAGATGTAATCTACAGGGAAGTTCATGGTTCCTTCTATTGCATCACTTTCTCTCAACCATTTCCAGTTTTTATTGCATATTCTTGCTCATGGAGGGATTGCGCTTTGGGTGAGCTATTGATCTCTTTGGGGAAGCTTATAATGACCCATTATTTTATGTTCTGATGTAAATTATCTTTATTTTAAGTTCATAATACTCTCAGGTTGAAATACCAAAATATTTCATGTAAAAATGTTTTGAACAATGAAGAAATAGTGTCATTTCCCCAGTATCTTGTTGTGAACCATTGTAATGCTGATGATTTCAAATTGGGAGAGATTTTAACTATCCATTTCTTATTGTAATAAGATCAATATTCTCTTGTTTTCATTCTAATAAAGTCTCAGGTCGAAATATCAAAGGGTTGTATGTAAAAGTGACTATTAATGAGCAAACAATGACCATTTCCCCACTATATTGATGTATGCCATGATAATGATGATTATTTCGAATGGAAGAATGTACCTATGATATATTTATGATGAATGGAATTCCAGTCATGAGTATTACAAGTTTCATGTTTAGCACTCAAGCATTTGAGGTCATTTTACTCAGTTTAATTGCATTTGGAGAAGATTTGGTGCCATTTCCCCAAGGGTCAAATTAATGATTTTGGTGCCATTTCCAAAGAGACATGGGCACTTCTTTAAGGAATTTCAAAACCATGCCTCAAAATTATTGGGTCTTTAGAGAAAAATACAAGACAAAATAATTATTAAATAAGTAGTCCAATTGGAATGAAATATCTTAAAAAAATGGGAGATTGAAGAAAGAGATGCACCTATCGATCTACTAAGGATGAGAAACAAAGAAAATGGATGTAGATATACATATTTACACAACTATCATATGGAAAATATTTCACAAGAGAAATACAACACTATGCCAGTTGAGATAGTAATATAGAGTTGCCAAGGTTGTTATCTAACACTATTTGGTCCCATGGATGCTCCAAGAAGATTGAAATAAATATGTAGAGGTTTAGAAGAAGTCATATGAAGAAATAATATTTCCCTCATGATAGTATCCATAGTTTCTAAGGATGCACTTCGAGACTTCATTGCAACACCTTCAAGGGACATCAAATTTATAAATCCTTACCTCACTACATTGAATTGAGGTATGAGCACACTGTCAAAGTATTCAACCAATTATTAGGTATCCTTGGAGAAGTTAATATTTAGAAGTGTAATTAATTATTCTGACCAACATGCAATTTGGGGAGCTTGTTTCAAAGACCAAGACTAAGGAAGATTATATTTCAAATAAATAGTTGAATATTCCTCTTGTAAATAAGATAAATGTTAAGCTAGAAAATCATAGCTCCCAAGAAGGAAACTCAAGAGTCTTAGGTAGTTTTATTTTAAATTGTATAAAAGAAGATCAAAATAAAGAGAAAAGGGGGGGACTTTGGATTTTGCACATTGAGTTTTGTAAAACCAATTTTGTGAAATTTAATGAGAAGAAGCCTTCAAGGCCATTTCCACGATAATTTGGATTCTATGGTTGTAAGATGTGAATTATCTATTTTTCTTATTTTCATTTCAGAATCTATTGTATAAGTGTGTGTTTCTATTATGGACTATTGCATGTTTGAACTAGTCATTTCTACTTATTTTTCTTGTTATTGTGCTTTGAGTCGATGAATGTAAGATTGTTGAAAGTGAATATAGATACATAATATTCTTAATCATATTTATTATTTGTACTTAATATTTGTAGGACCATGTTTTATTCCTTAAATAACCTTTTGTTTATATATGTAATTAAGATAGTTGCAATCGATGTCTTGCATTGCCCTTAGTATGTTAATTCTCCTAGATATGATAGGTAAGATTAATTTCACTCTACACCATAGAATTTAGAATTTCATATTTCATAATGTTGGAACAAAAGGTTATGCAGGTTCATTACACCTCTGGAACTGATGGAGACATTTACCTAAAAATTGACAATCAACTAGAAGAGCATTCATCTATATTGTCGAATGAGTTGATGATTGATTGGTTGATTTGATGGTTAATGAGAAAGTTAATTAGATGGTTAGATGGACTAGAACAATCAATTGATCAACAAAATGATTCATTCCTTCATGAACAATTAGAATCAATGACCCTTATTTGTAGAATAGATATCCCCCAATTCATGGAAGTTTATTAGATATGGAAACTGTAAAATAATTTCCATATGGGTTGTATTGATATATACTTATTGGATATGAGATAATGCATTGCGATGTCATGATCATAACGCACCTTGGTTAAGTGTTGTAAACAATGTCTGTTGATACCACCTTTGTTATTTGAATATCAATTATCCTTTTTCTATTCTTCTGTAACCTATCCAATTGTTCTAAGGGTGTCTTCCTAACATGGTATCATAGCTATTGGTTTTGACCTATTCTATTTTCCACAAATTGTACTGAGTTGTATCTAGGATTGATTGGATTTGGGATGAATATTTGTTGATTAAACCATTTTGGTTTCGATCAAATATATAAGGTATTAGAAGGATGGCTTCCAAAATAGAACCTATTATTTTGAATGGCCATAACTATGAAATTTGGTCTCTAGACATGGAAACATTGTTGAAGAGAAAGGGACTCGGGTAGTATACCATGACTGCTATTCTAGAGCCTATGGATAAATAGGCTATGTTTGTCATCGATGGAAATAAGGATGAGGTTGTTGGGGTGACCGTGAACTACATTTCAAGGGAGATGAACTTTCATACAAGTGGGATTGATTATCCTAATGCTATGTGGAATAATTTGAAGTCATTGTTTTATAAGTTGACTAAATTGAGGTGATGTAGATAGATAAAGAGTTGATATATCTAGAATCCGATTCCTTTGAAATGATTGAGGACTATTTGTCTTGTATCAAATAGATAATTTTTTCTAAATAAGGATGTATAACTCATTGAAATGGTATTGATGAATTTGAAGACAACTTATGATGTGTTATGCTCCTCATTTTGTGCATATTGGATGTCACTCAAGGAATACGATTGTTGGGCCTTGGGAAGGAAGGACATAATTCATGCAGAATTATGCCTAAACAAGGAAGAAGAGTGTAAAGGAGAAGAGGAAGGAGCTACGATAGAGGAAGCAACATCAAAGGAAAGAGAAGAATGTTGTGACAAAATCAGGAAAGTGAAGAATATGGCAAGGAGATGGTGTGGGATGAAGAAGTTGCGGAATATTAGTAAGGTACGACAGAAGGACATAGAAAGATACGAGATCAGATCGAAAAATATTTGCAGAAGGAGTCGTGTGAAGAAGTGTAATGACAGGAAAATGACAGTAAGGCATAATGTTGAGAAAGAAACAATACTTAGCGATCGTGGGTACGAGCTCGGCTAGAGCCAATGAAAACCACATGTGTAAAGGAATATTTGTAAGTTAGGTCGATAACACCTTTTATTATGTATTTCTAGAATAGGAAAGACAACCTGTTGGCTGAAGATAGTAAGTTGACTAGGATAGAGACCGAGGATGAGTCTGTTAGAGTTGTATTAAGGTAGTATTGAGTCTATACAAGCATGTATGGGATTTGTATCGAGACTGTAATAGGGCTGTAAAAGAAGGAACCCAATATTTAAATGGGTTAGATAGTTTTGAGTTGATTAGATGGTACAATAATTTTGAGTAATCTCTAGAATCTTGGAAAATATGCTTGAGCTAGACCTAAGATATACAGTTTTTGGTTAATGACTCTGGATCGCTCAGTGCATCAGAGTAGTAGTTATGCAGCTATGTGCGTAGACATGTAGAGCAGGTCGGGTCAATTAAGGATGTGTGCGGATCACTAAGAAGGAGTAGAGTAAAGCAAGAAGAGAGAAGATCAGAGAGCATGCAAGGGAGGAAAATTCTGTAAAGATAAAAGAGAATATCTTTAACAGAGTCTGCAGTTTTGTGTGTAGAAAAAAGGTGCATCTATTTCCCCATGCCAATTCAAAATGGAGAGCACCTTGTGGTTTTTCTCGGATGGGTTTCCATGTTTTATGTTTTGTATATGTGTGAATGTTGAGTAGCTTAGTTATATGCATAATCACTTTGTTGAATGGTTGATTGATTACTGTGTTGTACTTGGTTAAATGCATGTATGCCACATTATATTAATGAATTTTCTTAGGCCATTGGTTCACTATCTGTTTATGTGAATTGCATAAATAAGGGTTGAATTCTACTTTAGTGATTGAAGTATCGTGCAAACTAGTAACCCATATTCCTAGTAATCACTGGTAAAACCATGGTGCAGAGCCAAGGCACTAAAACACCCTCCCACACAAATTGTGGAAACGTGGTTATGGAATTTACCCATCAAATTGAGATATCTCGGGTGAGACGACATCTGTGTCACAGGTGCTGTCGGCTGAGCTTCGCTCCGTTGGGTCGATATCTTGGGCTTGTTGTGATGACCCAAAAAAGGGCTGAACCTAGGTCCAAGGACAGAAAGAAGGGAAGAAATTCCAGCAAATGGTTCCATTGTCAGGATCCTGGAGTGTTGTGGTGAGGGATATGTTCTGGAATCCCACAAAAATGAAAATCCAAGACTGGGTGGATTTCAAAGAGCTAGATTTTGCACGAGAAAAAATTGAAGGAACCCGGTGGAACCCAACATATTGGTTGGGCCGATACATCTATTCATAAATCTTACCATATTTTCTTTTCTGAGTTCTCCGTCATATTGTATGAGTGGTTGTCTAAGTTGGAAACTCAGCGAAAGAATTTTCAAGGAGGAGAAACGAAGGAGTGGACTCTTTTCTTGATTGAGCGACTGAAAAGAGTCAACAACCCTATATCATGGGTTGTGTACTTCTGGGTAGACAGTATCATAGAAGGATATATCACTGGGTTTGATGTTGATACAATAAACTCATACAGTTAGGTAGAGTGAAAAATGTTTTTGAGGACCACACAGCCGATATCTCTCATCTTTAAAGACGTGGATAAAAATGCTTATATGTGAAAAAGGCATCCTACAAATGATAGAATGAATAAGAAAAGGGTGGCTATGTCTCAACATAACTATAGAATGAGATGTTCCGAGGAGATAGTGGAACTGAGCTAGAGCCAGGATTTTTAAGAAGCGAAAGAATATTTATATTTGGTAAAAGAAGGAAAACTCTGTTAGAATGAGGGAGTCACAACACAGACCGAGAAGAAGAGAGCTACGAGTTTGCATCATATTTAGGTGAAGGATCTTATGACGAAGAGGACGAATATCATCCAATCTCATAAGGCGATGAGGAATCCGAAGAATTGACTGAAGCCCCGGAACAAGAATGTACTTACAACTCACCTATCATACCATAGGTAAGATCACCAAACCTATCTCCAAGTACATATGTAAATACGAGTACTACTAACATTGTAAATAGCGGAAAAGGAAGTAGGACTAGCCCCAATTTTGTTTCAACAGTACCACTAGCAGATACAATGGCTGGAGCTGACATCAAGCTACCAAAATTCAATGGAAATGGGTTAGAAGACCCGGAGCAGTACTGGTTCCTTTGTGATGTTGTCTGGATAGTATGACAGATCCAGGATGAGAATGCCAAGAAAGAACAACTGATCATGACACTACGAGGTCATGTGCTAGACTGATTAATGAAATTTTCTATAGTACCATTGGGAGTTGTCCCCAAAACACTCAACGAGATTCAACTCAGGTTAATTAATGAATTTAAGAAACCGAAGTCCAAGTCCCAATGCATCACTGAGATCAAAGAGATCAAGAAGCTGCTGACATAATCTATTTGGGATTTTGACCAAATATTTTGAAAAATTAATGGCCAAAGTGAGTTTCCAATTGTCGAATGTGCAACACAAGGAATGGTTTATTACTGCCTTGCTGTCCCATATCTGCACGCTACTGATGCAACAAAAAATCATGTCATAGATAGAGGTTCTGGAAATAGAAATGAAGTTAGAAGCCTCATGAGTTGGGGAGACTAGCTCGGGAATGATGCAAATTCAGTCGTAGCTGGCCAATCATACGGTGTAGCTCTAGGACATTAAAAGAGGCAAGGAAGTTCAGGAGGAACTATGGTGTACAAGGTGTAGATCAGATGGAAACCATAAAGATAATTTCACAATGCTGATGAACTATGTCGTAGCAGGTGCACCGAACCCATTAAATACCCAAGGAATGACTTGGTGTAGAATATGCTAGACTAGAGGTCACAAGTCCTAAGAATGTCTATACTTACATAAGATTGTGAGTGCACCCGCTAGTCTGTATTGTAAATTTTGCAAGTTAGTAGGTCACGATGAGAAATATTGTAGAGCATTTCAGCTGCTCAAGGAGAATACAATGGATACCTACTTAATGAAAAATGATGAACAAACACAAGCTGAACAAGTGCGTCCTTTGTATCAACATGTGTATTATAAACAACAACAATATCCTCAACCACAATAATAGCCAAATTAGTATCCTCAACAACAACAATACCCTCTACAAAGGGGTATTAAATTGAGCACATAGATCTATGGACAAACACACAACTCACATGATAGATCACACAATTTACTCAGTTATTGAAGAATGAAACAGTGCAAAAATGGCTTGCAGCTATGAATGCTTTTCATTAATCAAAGATTAATTAGATAGATAATTACAATGAAGTACAATGGATTTAATAGCCACAAGCAATTCGAATCCACATGAGGAAGTTTGAATTGATTAGACTCTACTTGACTGTAGGTAACCAAGGCCTTGTCTAAATCACTATCGAAGGACTCAATAGTTAACTGACCTTGTCTAAACCATAACCGGAGTTCATCGAAGCTCTAAAACACAACTCAAGTGTTACATTCAGTGTTGACTAAGGTTAACTAATAGTGGTAGGTGAGAAATGCACCCCACATGAGTGCAGTCAAGTAAACCTAGCGCTAACTGAATGTAGAGGAATAGAACTAAATGTAACCGACTCCTAACTTAGCTTGACTAGTCATCAACTAAATTGAACTGACCTTGGTTGGTTTCGGCACTCGCAGTGGCTTCCTAAATTGTAGGGATTGGTCTAGGAGGCTCCTAAACTGATGCAATCAAGTGAAATCAGTGGTAGTGAGCCTCAATTAGTGCTCCCCAGACTTTAGTAACTGAAACATGTGCCCCAATTAGGCCAAGTGGACTGAATGGTGTTAATGACTATAAATAGACTGGATGGACTCTTGATTTAGACATGACTCCTGATTTAGATATATGACCAAATTTGGACAAGGGAGGATTAATAATCATAACACCCCCCTTGAATGCTAACTTGGAAAATCTGTGGGACCTGGTAACTAAGACCATAGGTCACCCATTACATCAAGTAAAGTAAAGTAACTGCTAAAAAACAAGGTGCTGGGGAAAAACCAAATGGGAAAAAATCCCCCCCTCTAATTAAGCACGTAGAATCAGGATCAATATGGTTCTTTTGTGCATAGGTATCCTAGGGCCTGGCATGTGAACCTTTCCATCATTATGTCTGGAGGAATCTTTCTCTTTGGAAGAAGAATTATATGATCATCTAAATCAGAAATATAGACAGCTGTTGGATGAAGAATGGACCCATGTAGAGCAACTGAAGTCAACTGAAAAGTGAGAAAAGGTTCTTGAGAATTCAGAGAATGTGAGGAACACTAAAGAAAATGATATTTTCCAGCCATGAACATCAAACCATGAGTGGTAAGAACAGCCCCAAGTGTTAGGAGCAGGTGTCTAGGCGGATGCAGAAAATCTTCCTCTTTACTAGTTCTGTGAGGAGATGAGCATGTGATCAATGATAGAGAAGCACTGGGACTGTTGAGAGCGAATGCTTGAGATCCATAGTATGATATAGCTTCTGAAATAGATAATAAATCACATAATAAAATATCAGAAACCTCATATGAGGAAACTAACACCAAATCCCCATCAGCAGTTTTGAAGAGAAAGTGCGGTACTTGATTTTTCACACCGGAATTGGTGAGAGCAGCTACAAGCATGATTGAAGGCTTTTGGATTTTAAAATATGAAAAAAATAATATCAGATCAGAAAGTAAATCATATCTAAATAGGTTCAAAACAGATCCAAAACTGTGAAATGGAATCAAATACCCATCAGCAATTTTGTAGGAGACTTGTGGTACTTGTTTCTTCACACCGTTGATGAGAACAGCTACAAGCGGTATTGAAAGATTATGAATTTGATATATTAAATGAAGAAATATCATATCAGATATAAATAATATCATATCATATCCAATAAGGTTAATATCAGATTCAAATAAATGGTTAACCGAGACGGTGGATGCACAGCTTTCTTCTTCTTCAAAATTCTGAATTTTGGTGCATGCAATCCTACAGGAATTTGCTGGAAAATATAGATCATGGGGAGCGAATGGATCACTCTGGTAATCTGATATTTCTTCCAAAATTTCCAAGGTATCACATATTTTCACACCAGCAGAAACATTGGAGGGAGAAAAATCAAATTTCTCTTCACTTTCGGAAGCAATTACTGGTAAATTTTGCACAGAATTTAAAGGAAAATCACTGGTGAATGTTTGCATGGAAGTGCAGCAGAATTTTTCTTCAATATCAGAGATTCAAATTTCTTCTTCTGTTTCAGCAATACTAGAATATGAGATATTAGAGATCTCATGAACTTCCAGAGCATCAGGAGAAGGAGTCACCGCATGGAGACTGTCTTTAATTCGAATTGGCTGTGTAGAAGTTTATGCTTCTTCTTCATCTTGAACAACTTCATCAGAGAGAGTGGAGGACAATATTTTTGGATCAAGGATGCTTATGGTGCTGGATGTGCTCTCCAAAGTGCTATTATGATCCTCATCAATCATTCCAAAGGTTCTGTCCAATCTTGTCCAGAGTTCTTGTGGATCTTTAATAGATCTACTGAGGTAGCGTAAGCTAGGAGAAAGAGCCAGTTTCATTATTTCAAAAGATGCATCCTTTGCATTTAGCCAATCATTTTCACTCTCAAAATACTTTCTACCGAGTCCATTAGACACCCAAAGGAGATCTTGTCTTTTCAGAAATATAATTATCTTCACATTCCATTCATAATAGTCTGAGGATTGGGTCAGAAGAGGAACTGATGAATCCATTCGAAGTTGTACCTGCAAAACAAAAAAAGGGAACCGTAAGGTCGGACAGACTGCACTTTTGGAATTTTCTTCACACCTAGCTTAGTTAATCAAGCAAGCTTGATCAACAATTCCTTTTATTGGGATATTAAGTGGTAAATTCTCTGCTTTTGGTGTAGTGCTGGAAGGAGCAATTTTGCTCAAAAAAATGATCCAGTAGGAGATCTGAGGAGAAGAAGTGCCTTGTCTGTCGAGGCTTTGATACCATATTAAATTGAGCACATAGATCTGTGGACAAACACACAACTCACATGATAGATAACACAATTTACTTAGTTATTGAAGAATGAAACAGTGCAAAAATGGCTTGCAGCTGTGAATGCTTTTCATTAATCAAAGAGTAATTAGATAGATAATTATAATGAAGTACAAAGGCTTTAATAGCCACAAGCAATTCGAATCCACATGAGGAAGTTCGAATTGATTAGACTCTACTTGATTGTAGGTAACCAAAACCTTGTCTAAATCACTATCGGAGGACTCAATAGTTAACTGACCTTGTCTAAACCATAACCGAAGTTCATCGGATCTCTAAAAGACAACTCAAGTGTTACTTTCAGTGTTGACTAAGGTTAACTGACAATGGTAGGTGAGAAATGTGCCCCACATGAGTGCAGTCAAGTAAACCTAGCACTAACTGAATGTAGAGGACTAGAATTGAATGTAACTAACTCCTAACTTAGCTTGGCTAGTAATCAACTGAAGTGAACTAATCTTGGTTGGTTTCGGCACTCCCAGTGGCTTCCTAAATTGTAGGGATTAGTCTAGGAGGCTCCTAAACTAATGCAATCAAGTGCAATCAGTGGCAGTGAGCCTCAATTAGTGTTCCCCACACTTTAGTAACTGAAACATGTGCCCCAATTAGGCCAAGTGGACCCAATGGTGTTAATGACTATAAATAGACTAGATGAACTCCCGAATTAGACATATGACCAAATTTGGACAAGGGAGGATTAATAATCCTAACAAGGGGGGCTCGAAATTTTAGAGGTTGAGGACAACAACTAGGAGGAGGATTTGGTCACATGAAGAGGCCAAATTATATGTTATAATTATGGGCATCCAACACATTTTACCCAATATTGTCAAAGTCCTGCGAAATATTGTACATATTGTAAAGAATTTGATCACACTGTCGAACAGTGTCCGCAACTTATTGCAAAATGGTAGGCTAGAACTGTTGTTAACCCAAACCAATGCAAAATCTAAATCCAAACCCCAATCTAAATATTCAAATTATTTATGCTGAGCCAAGACAACCCAATCTTGTTGTTGTTACAAGAGGAGGTGTTACGATAGGATTAGAACAAAATACACTGCAAGGACATCTCCAAGTGTGACCTTCGACATAAAACAAAGCTCTGCTAAATTTCCAACAAGAGAAATAAGTCTTCTTAGACATGTGACAAGACTTTGTTGATCCCAATAAACCATCAAGCAAGAGCCTCAGTGTTGAGAAGTCTCTTCTCAAGCAAGATCTTTCCTCCAAAACTTCAAACTTGTCCACCTAGTGCTCAGTCTCCTTGGCTAGATTTGGATAGAGTTTGGATGTGGTAGCATAATATTCCTCCCCTTACCCATGGGGGATGAGCCAAGACTTATAGCAATGGAAGCATAGGGATGGTTGAGATTATTTTGGATGAGGTGGAAGGGAGATCCTACAAGGAGGGAGCTCGAGTCCTGGTGGTCTAAGAGTCCAGGGATTATGTTTCCATGAAGCTAAGGTTTGATAAGCTTCACGAATATTCTCTTTTTAGCTTTAAAATTCAAGCACCCCTATTTTTCAATCAAGACAAAGCGTTACCCATAGTGCACCGTTCATTGTACAAAGGAAGGTGGCAATGGCACCGCTTTTTGTACATGGAAAATAGGAATTACACATTAGGGTAACACACATTTCCCAAAAGGAATGTGCGGTAGTGGACAAAGGTATGGAATCATTGATCTGATTCCAAATTTAACTTCATAAATTGGGGATTGGAGGCAAGTTATGATGTTTGGTTCTCATTATATGATGATGACAAGAAATATGTGTAACACCTCTTCTTGGAAAAATAAATCTACATTGTTGTCTTTTTTCCTCTTCTTTAAGTCTTTTTTGAACCAAAGATTCTGGTATCAATATCCTTGACATAAAACGAGCACATCTACCCCTTGGTAGTTTGTTGGTTCTTCCCATGCAACAAACAAAATGAAAGTAAGTAGCCATGAATAATGAAATGTGCTACCTTAATCATGTGCTTCCTCTGCATATGCTAATAGTTCATTTAGTAGATATTGCGTCCAATTGAGTTGAACAACTGCTGCACATAACTCTTCCCTAGCAATCGTTCCTGCGGTGCATTCATTCGGTCACATATTTCACAACAATTTTATAGATAGGACTTTAACTGAGAATCAAACAATATAATCATTGATAGAGGTGATGGAAAATCCTCTGGTGTCTCTGATCAGGTCGTACTTTTATTTGAGGTTATTCATGAATAGATTGTCCTGTTCTTCTCCAACAAGAAATGACTAGATTCTTTATCTTCCCGAGCAGAATTTTGGCTGAATTCTGCCTAACTTATCCTATGGGAAACATTGGGTTAGAGAATGATGCAAAAATTTCTCCTCTATCAGTTGTGGATGGGGTTTTGAAATATCCTTTCGCAGGGTCGGATCCCTCAAGGGATTCTTTGGAATTTTTTGTGAGCCCTACTATGGATGGGTTTTTGAATACTTCAAATAACTTGAATCCTCCTTTGATTTCTTCTATTCAAGACATGCTATATTTTATTTCTCAGTGGGATTCTAACTTTTCGTTTGTTGTTTTGTGTGGAATTGTGCACCATTCACAATAGGTAGTCCCACACTCTTTCATGGGCTTGGTTTCTTCTATTGTTTCATGGGTGGTTGATTCCCCTACTAGTGGTAGATCCTCTGGTGGAGTATCTAGGGACTCCCTCTCTTATGCATTGGCTTTCTCCCCATTTTATGCGTCTATGGTGCCTCTCAGTCGTTTGCAGGAGCCTATGGTTTTACAGTCCTTGGATAAAGAATTTTTTTGGGCACAGGATAGAAGGGAAGAGTATAAGGAACAAGAGGACGAACCTGCGACATAGGAAACAACATCAAAGTGGAAGAGAAGGATGCTGCGACAGAAGAGGTAAGATAAGGAGACAGGAAAAGAGAAGGAGCAGGAGGAGGAAGCAACATTAGTTTGTAAGCTACGACGGAAGCATAGAGAAAGAGATGTGCTGACATGGCAGAATACTCGTAGAAGTAGGCGTGCAGTGAAGGTAACGACCATAAAGTTACAGTAAGGCATGATGCTAAGAAAGCAGCAGCCCTTAGTGATCGGTATGATCTCAGTTGGAGCCTACAGAAACGACACGTAAAAAGGAATTTTTGTAAGTCAAGCCGATAACTCATTTTTGGTCATGCATTGCTAAGATAGGAAAGATAGCCTGTGAAATGAAGATAGTAAGTTGACTGGGATAATGACTGAAGCTGAGTCTGTTATATTCTGTATCGAGTCAGTATTGAGTCTATAACAAGCATGTATGGGAATATATCAAGTATGTAATAAGGCTATAAAAGGAGAAACCCAAGTTGTAAATGGGTTAGGCGATTAACTAGTTATCCCGTTAGCTAGTTCTTGTTTAGATGATTTTGAGCTTATTAGTCGATACACCAGTTTTGAGTAAGTGTCTAAAATACGGGTAGAGGCACTGGATCTAGACTATAGGTAGATAGTTTGGTCACTGACTCTGGATTGCTATGTGCATAAGAGTAGTGGTTATGCAGCTGAGTGTGCAGACAGATAGAGAAGGTTGAGTTGATCGAGGCTATGTGCGGATCACTGAGTAGAAGTTGAGTAGAGTGATAAAGATAGATAGGAACAAAGAGCATGAGAGGCAAGATAAGTCTATAGATATATAAAAGGATATCTTGAACAAATTTTGTAGCTTTATGTACAGACAAAAGGTGCATCTATTCCCTCATGCCAATACCAGATGAAGAGCACCTTGCGGTTTTTTCCAGGATGGGTTTCCATGTTACATGCTATGTATATGTGTGAATGTTGAGTAGCTTAGACAAGTGCATATTTACGTGTGTTTAATGATTTATTGGTTATTGTGTTGTAAAGGGATTATTGTATGAATATTGTCTTTCGAGTAATGAATATGTCTGTGATGTCTATTCACTGCGCATTTGCATAAGATTGCATAAAGAAGGGCACATCATACCCTGTGTTGATAGAAAACGTGCAAACCACCAACCCAACTTCCCATTCTTTGTTGGAAACCTTAGCACAGACACAAGTACTTAAAACACCCTCCCACACAAACTGTAAAATGTGGTCACTAGAAGTTACCCATAGAACTAAGATATCTCAGGTGAGACGACATTTGTGTCGTAGGTGCTGTCGGTTGGGCTCTGATCTATCGAGCGGATATATTGGGATTTGTTGAGATGACCAAAAAGGAGGGTTGAAACTGGGTCACAGGGAGAAGAAATCCAACAAATGGTTCCATTGACGGGACCCTAAAATGTTGTGGTGAGGGATATGTTTTGGCATCATGTGAAACCAGATATCCAAAACTGGGTGGATGCAAAAGAGATGGAGTTTGCATGAAAAGAAAGTGAAGGATCTCCATGGAATCCGATGAAGTGGTTATTAAAGTACATATATTCATATATTCATGAGATTTTATTTTCTGAGTTCCCCATTGTGTTGTATGAATGGTTGTCTAAGTTAGCAACGCATAAAAAGAATTTTCAAGGAGGAAAACTGACGGAGTGGACTCCGATCTTGATTGAGTGATTGAAAAGAATCAACAACCCTATATAAAGGGTTGTGGACTTCTGGGTAGACAGTATCATAGAAGGATATATCACTGAGTTCACTATTGATATAATAACCTCATATACTAAGGTCGAGCAAATTTGTTTTCAATGACCGCGTAGTCAATATCTCTCATCTTGGAAGATGTGGATCAAAATGCTTATATGTGAAAAGGGAATTTTGTGATTGATAGATTTAATAAAAAAGGGTGGTTATGTAGCAGAAACCAAGAGTGAGATGTTCCAAGGATAAAGTGGAACTAAACTAGAACTTGACTTTTTGAGAAGTAGAAGACGATTCAGGTTTGGAAAAAGATGAAAAACTCTGTTTGGACAAGGCAATTGCAGCACAGAGCAAGAAGAAGAAGGCTACGAGTTTACATCGTACTGAGAAGAAATATCGTGTGACGAGGAAGAGGAGTATCATCCAATCTCAGAAGGAGATGAAGATTCCAAGGAGTCAACTGAAGCTCCGAAACAAGAATGTGTGCACAACTCACCTACGGTACCAGAGGTAAGATCCCGAGACCTAATGGAGAAACCGAGTCCGGTTGTCCGTTAGTCGAATCCGAATATCATTGTATAATGAAATATGAATAGTAAAAATATATTGGATGATGATAAAAAAGGTACAATAGGCTCGCCTCTTATATGGCTTGAGCTAACATAGTGAAGGGTTACACCCTTTCACTAGTAATTAACTAATTTAATTAATATTTATTTTATATTTGTTACATTGCCACTCCTTTTAAGGAAGCTTTGTCCTCAAAGCTTAAGCATTTTCCTAGTGTCGTTCTTCATTCTGACTCAGTGTCGGTATTAGAATCAGATGAGGTCTCTTGTGCAGAGACTTGCACTTCCTTTCCATTGATGATTTTTCACTGTATTGTCTCATTGTTCCTACATTTGTGACCAGGGGTCCAATCATCACTACATCGACGACATATGTTTTTCTTCTTTTTCTTTTTATTATCAGAGTAACCGTTCGATGACTTTGATCTATTTTCCATTTCGTAGGCGTATGATTGAGGTTTGTGGCATTGATGGCCGGGATACCAGGTATCTGCACAATACCTACATTATGTCTCTTTTTCTTGTCGATAATGGCTACCGCCTTTTGTTTTTATTCCTTCCAATTTGCATTCTGTGACTTTTGCTTTACGTCTTGCTACTTCTACATTAGGTATGTCATGTAACTTTAACTCTTTTTGGAGGTGTGGTTTAAGACCTCCTAAATAGGTTTCAAGTCTTTGCTTGTTGGACAACCCAAATACTCATGTTGATAAGGATTCCCATTGATGAGTGATTTCCTCAATGTTTTCGACTTGCTGTAGTCTGGTAATTTTACTGAAAAATTCATCTTCTTTGATTCCTTGAAACCTATTAAAAAAATAATTTTTGAACAAGTTCCAGGTGTAGGTAAAATTATCTCTCTTCCACCATAAGTACCAATTATAGGCGTACCCTTCCATATGCATTGACGCATATTTCACCTTCTCCTCATCATATTGAAGTTGTAAATGTCGAAGTATTCTTCTACTTTGTTTAGCCAAGCAACGCATTGGTCTTCACTCCCATTGTATTTCGACAACTCTACTTTTCCTTTAGGTGGGTGCACTTTGTAAGGGTGATGTTGATTTCCTTTTGCCTTATGGTTTGAGGGTGGCTCAGAACTGCTGGACGATGAAAGTGACATATCTGAATTGCTTCGTTGTTGGTGGTGATTTTTAGTTTTTCTTTTCTCTATTATCTTACTTATAGCGTCTATTTTGTTGTTTAATCATGCCTCCATATTTGGCAATACTTGTGTTTCTATTTCTTGCTTAAGCGTCACATTGTTAATATTTATTTCTTTTTGCAATTCTTCTTGATTCTTTGCGAGTGTTTCCTGGGTGGCAACATGAAATGAGGCATCTAGCATGTCTGGACTGCTGATGTGGCCTAAACTGGGTATGAACCTTTGTAACATCTCGATTAATGTATTATGGTTCTGCGTCATGGTGCTCATGTTCTGTGTTATGGTGTTTATGTTTTGCGTCACGGTACTCATTTTGTCATCCAAGTATTTTTGTTTTTCGTTCAGGATGTCAAGTTTTTCGTCGAGCCTCCTTTCTAGTTCCACAACAAGCTCGTCTTTGAGTAATGTATTTCTATTTTGCATCTTTTCCTTCACGCATTTTAGGTCAGCGGCGAGGGACCTTATGTCCTTCTCCATTTTTTCAATTTGCTCTTTTAGCTTTGCCATGGACTTGGACCTTGTATGCAGAGGTGTGTATTTCCACTCTATTTTGGCTAATAATATATTAATTAATTAATTAATTAATTATATTATTATTATTATTTTTCGTAAACTATACAAATTATTGTATATAATTTTTTTTTCCTTTTTTTTAAAACAAATATTATAGTAATAAATATAATATTTGATTTATTTATTTATCTTTTTTATTTTTATAAATATATTATTAAAAATATATTATATTGCAAAATATTGAAATAATATAATATAGTATTATATTATTATAATATATTATTTCTGTGTTTTTGTTGTTGCATGTTAGTGTGGAGGTTGGAACGAGGGCGTGGAGGCAGTGCGGGTGGAGCAGCGGATAGGGGTGGAGCGCGTGGATTTCAGAGAGATTGGAACAAAGGCGTGGAGGCAACGTGGAAGGGAGGATGTAGGAGGAGCGGTGGTTGGACAGTGTGGAGGGTGCGGGGAGGTGGAGACGACCGCATGTAGGTATGCAGGAGATGAAAGATGGGATGGCACGAGGTGGGGATGTGGTGGCATGGATTCAGTTGGAATTGCGACAAGGGAATGTCAAGTGTGAGGTGGGTGCATCATGGAGGGAGCATCAGTGGGAGAGGATGAGAAGGGGATGTGCCGAGGAGGTGAGTGCGCAGAGGTGGGTGTAGCGTGGAGGGAGCACGTGGGATGGTTGGCCTGATGGTTGGAGATGTGAAGGAGAACAGCATGGAGAAGGTGAGAGGAGTGTCGGGCTAGTGGGGAGGAGTAGAAGGTTGGAGGGACATGTAGGAAAATAGAGGAGAAGAGTGGAAGAGTGTGAGGAGTGGGGGTGGGGAGGATATGAGATGCAGGGAGTTTTGGGAAGCTGGGCGCGTGGAGATGAACAAGTAGGTGGGAGAGTGAAGGCAGCAGAGAATGAAAAATGGGGTGGTATGAGTTTAGATGAGAGAGTAAGGATGAGCCGAATCCGAGCTTAGGCCCAGGGAGTGAATCTGCTCTGATACCAAATGGAGCAACCGAGTCCGGTTGTCCATGAGTCGAATCCGTCTATCATTGTATATTGAAATATGAATAGTAAAAATATATTAGATGATGATAAAAATGGTACAATAGGCTCGCCTCTTATATGGCTTGAGCCAACATAGTGAAGGGTTACACCCTTTCACTAGTAATTAACTAATTTAATTAATATTTATTATATATTTGTTACAGCATCCAAGTATTTCTGTAAATACAAGTAGTACTAACACTGCAAATAACAGACAAGGAATTCCAACTAGTGCACATTTTGTTTCTACTGTACCAGCATTCAACATAGTACCGATCAATCCAATGGCTGGAATTGACATTAAGCTCCCAATATTCAATGGGAATGGGATAGAAGAGCCATAACAACACTAGTTTTTGTGTGACGCTATCTGGACTGTACAATAGATCCAAGAAGAGAACATCAAGAAAGCACAGATGATCACGACTCTACAAGGTAGTGCGCTAGACTGGTATATGAAGTTTTCCATTGTACCTGTTATAGCTGATTTTACCATACCAGGTAGATCACACATATATGTCCTTGCCTGTCCCTTTCCAGACTCCTTAGATCCCATGGGCTTATATTATAATTTGATGTTCCAAGATCATCCCTAAAAAACACCTATTTATTCCTGTACATGACTTTTAAAGCTATACTCACGTGTACACGCGACTTTTGACCTCAAACTCATGTACATCAGGATGTGTGCATAAGTCCAAATAATTTTGGAGTTTTCCTCATATGATTCCGAATAACTTGACTCTGGGCCTTCCATATGCCTTGAGAACGCTTGGATTCGATCCTCCATTACCTCTTTGGAGTGCTATATAAGGAACCCCTTGGATACATTGAAGGAGGATAAATTGAAGAGAAAGAAAACTATAGTACATTGTTGCCTCAGCTTTTCTTATACTTGAGTTTGCATCCCTTTGTCCCTTGGAGCACATAGTGTTCTTCCCAATATTTCCTTTGCTTTGTGATCTTGCTACTGAGAGATGGAGGATTTAAGTGGTGGAGGCCTAGGTGGAGGACTCGGTTTCTCCGGTTCACAGAAGTTCCGACAGAGTTTGTCACTATTGTATCTCTGATTTATTAATAGAAATATATTTTCCTATCCAATTCATGTGCATTTTAAATATGAATATTGAATCCATGGAAGTATTTAATTGCTTATACATGGTTGATTATATATGATAGGATAGCTCTAACACGTTTATATATATCACACTTGCTTTGTTTGTTGTTGTTGAGATAAAATTATAATTGCAATTGCATTGAAAAATCTCAACGGGGATCTACTTCAACCGTTCAGAATAAGGTACTATTCGATATCCCTTAGTGTTATATTTTCTTATTGTTCTTGCATATTGGAAAAGATTGATTTTTGGTGTCATACTATCTATTGTGGTATCCCCAAGCCATAGGTAGTTTCTCTTCATAAAAGTACCACTGGGAGTGGTCCCAAAGACACTCAACGAGATTCGACTAAGGTTGATTGACGAATTTAAGAAACCGAAGTCAGAATCACAATGCATCACTGAGATCAAGGAGATCAAGTAGCTACTGATAGAATTTGTTTGGGATTTTGACCATAGATTTAAGACATTAATGGCCAAGGTGAGTTTCCAAATGGCAGATGTGAAACACAAGGAATGGCTCATTGCTGCCTTGTTAACACACATTTGAATGTTGTTGATGCAACAGAAACTTGTGTCACAGAGAGAGGCTCTGGAGATAGAAATGAAGTTAGAAGCCTCTCTAGTTGGATACACTGGCTTAGGCATGATGAAAATTCATTTGTAGCTGGCCAATCTTACGGTGCAGCTTCAGGACATCAAAAGAGGAAAGGAAGTTTAGGAGGAACTATGGTGTACCGGGTGCAGAACAAATGGGAACCGTAAGGATAATTTCCTGAATTTAATGAATTATGTTGTAGTAGGTGTGCCAAGCTCATTAAAAACCCAAGGAATTCCTTGGGTTATAGTATGCCATACTAGAGGTCACAAGTCTGAGGAATATTTGTACTTGTAGAAGATTGTGAGTGAACCTGCTAGTCTGTATTGTAAATTTTGTAGATTGGTAAGTCATGATGAATATAACTTTCATTAAACCCAACCCAGTGTAGAATCCAAGTCCAAACCCCAATCTAAATATTTAAATGATTTATGTCGAACCAAGAAAACCCAAACTTGTTGTAGTCACAAGAGGAGGTGATGTGATAGGAGTAGACCAAAACACACTGCAAGGACATCCACAAGTGTGAATTGTGACACAAAATAAATCTCTACTAGATGTCCAATAGGAAAAGGAAGTCTTCTTGGAGGCACAACAAGACTTTGTTAATACCAATCAACCGTCAACATTTGGACGAGTGAGAGCTATGCTTGAAAGATTTGAACAACTAATCAGAATCCCCCCCGCTAAAAAGGTTAGTAAGCTTAAGGAAATTTTCAAAAGTTGTTTAGCACTAATCCATGACAAAGATGTTGTCACAGTGTTGACAACACTCATATAAGACAAAATAGAAGATCTGTGCCCTGAAAGAAGAGTCAATCAAGTCAGAAGCAAATATAAGAGAGGTTGAGAATTGAAAATGACTACGCAGATAGGAGATTATGATATGGAATACATCATACTTGAATTGGGCTCAGATGTCAATATATTGACAAGACAGACATGGAAAATCATGAGCATGTCATGACTGGACTGGTCTCCTATTCAGCGAAGGCTTGTAAACTAGTTGAAGGTGCTACCAATTGGTAGGTTATCCCAAGTACCCGTGGAGGTCAAAGGCTTGAGAACATATGCTGACTTGAAGGTAATTGAAATTGTTGATGATACAATCCCATATCCTACACTTCTAGGTATTTATTGGGAAATCGACAACCAAACTATCATAAAATTCAAGAAAAGGATCTTGTCTTTCGAATATTCTGAAATAATAGTGGTTACGCCCATTGATCCCCTTGAAGGGAAGTGATATGTGGAGCATGTGCATAGAGAAGGTAAAGAGAATCATCTGGACTAGTGGTATAACATTATGTCTTTAAAAGAAGATTATATTAACCCTGCGAAGGATTGAAACTTGAGTTGGAGAAGTGTAAGCTCATGCACGTCTAACTCAGGCGAAACCCTAGAAAACTAGCATAATAGGCTGCATGAAGTTTCCATGAGCAGATGTGTGAGAATTACAAAATTTGTTCGAAGGGTAGGAGTCGAAGCAAGCACACTACCTACGTATGAAGGATTTCCTAACCTTGCATCCTTCGTGAAAGAATTTGAAGAAAAGGTCACAAAATTACAACAACTGTCCACTATGGACTATGTGTTGAACGGTACACCTGCTAGATGGTGGGGTGCACATAAACAGTCTATCTCCGAATGTCCGCATTGTAGAATACTGATGGAGATCAGATTTGGAGATGAGATCAACTATGCTGATAAAAAATACACGGGATTGTTAGATCCTCAAAAATATATTGAGCACTATCGCACGGCTTCGAAACCATACCCATGACAGGAATGGGTTCACCGATTCATCCACACCTTGGAAATGGTGCCAAGAGGTTGGTATACCTCAGAGGAGCTACGAAGAGGAACCGTTGAATGGGAAATTTTAATTGTAAACTTTACCTAGACATTTGAATTTATAAGCAAACATCCAATATTCGATGTTGCACTACATGTACTAAAGGAGAAAACCTGTGCGAAGAAAACTGTTGCGTTCACAGGCCTCCATCAATGCAACATAACTACGCATAAATACATGGTGTGGTACTATATCACGAGGGATCTGAGGGATAGTGACCCAGCTGCCATAATATCCATTTGTCAGAAGGAATGCGCAAAGTGGAAAGAGATCGCACATGTGAAAATACACGACACCCCATTATAAAGGACATAAAAAAACTAACTATGAGTTTTTTGTACACCAACCTGCTGGTTAACAATAACTACTAATTCGGTGACATGACAATAGTGGTATAATGCAAAAATATTTGATCCTAGGGCCACGGTACTCCCATGTAGGGAAAAGGATGGATTCCTTTCGAAAAATCTAAATTGTACTTATGAAGTATGACTAGCATCAATTAGGGTATTTATCAAGCTTAACTAACCTGACTTCGCTCCTGGCGTACCGAAGAAAAACACTATTATTGTGTCAACCCCTGAGAAATGAACTAGTGAGGTTATATTATGGTCATATTTGTCTCAAGCACAAGCACATTTGAATCCAAGTCTGTATCACCCACCCCGATAATGGAAGATGCTACTAGATATATCCCACCACCAATGGGCCTTGTTAATGAGAAAACCACTCCTAGAGTCAAGTTGAAGGCCACTAAACCAATCCAATAGATAGACCAAACCCACTAGGGCCTCAGTAGGAACAACGCACTAGCACCAGAAAGCAGAAGGGAAGAGCAGTAACAACCCCAAAGGCATCCCCGCTGGACGATGATTTTGAGACACGAAATTTATTACCGCTATATGTCCCACCCCGACGCAAAAATGCACCAAAAGTTGCAATTCCAAAGGACATAAAGGCTGCACTACTGGTGTCGTTAGTATGAGAGGGTGTAAAGGTAGTAAAAGATATTTTACCCAAAGTGCAAAGGCTATTTTACGGTGACCACGACACCAAGATGCAACCATCCTTATACCACAAACGGTATATGGATATTCTGCAAGACACACTGGAGTCTCCTCGAAGGTATGTTATACAGGACTGGGCTGCAAAACTGGAGAATTCTGGCATATTATTGTCCCTATACATGCCACATTTTGGATGTGGTACCCAAATTAACACTCGTGTTAAGCAGTTACTTCTACTTTTCCATGAGAGGGTTCTCTGGCTAGGAAAATCCATACCCATGATATGCATTATCTATTATTAATATATCATAATAACATGTCGTAACACGCAAGTTCCGACCTGGTGGAGCACATGCAAAAAGTCGAAGAAGAAGTGCACGCATAAAAAGAGAAGTTGCTGAAAATCGTAGAGGATTTTTAGAACAAAATTCGTGCAAGTCAGTTAATGGAGAAGTAGCTCGTGTGGCTTGGAACAAGCCATAGGTGAGTGTAGGGGGCATGTTGGGCCTGAGATAGAAGGGCATAATTCATATAGAATTTTGCCTAAGTAAGTAAAGAAGAGTATAAGGAAGAAAGGGAAGGACCTGTGACATAGGAAACAACATCAAAGAAGAAGAGAAGGATGTTGCGATAGAAGAGGGAAGATAAGGAGAAAGGTAAAGAGAAGGCGTGGGACAAGGAAGTTGCGTTAGTTTTGTAAGCTATGACTAAATCAAAGAGCAAGAGATGTGATGACATGGCATAATATTCGCAGAAGTAGGTGTGCAAATAAGGTAACGAACAGAAAGTGATAGTAAGGCATGATGCCGAGAAAGCAGCAGCCCTTAGCGATCGTGGGTATGAGCTCTGTAGAAACGACACATGTAAAGGAATTTTTGTAAGTCAGGATGATAGCGCCTTTTTGGTCATGTATTGCTAAGATATGAAATACATCCTATGGAATGAAGATAGTAAGTAGGTTGGGAGAGCGACTGAAGCTGAGTTTGTTAGAATCTGTATTGAGTTTGTAATAAGCATGTATGGGAATATATTGAGTCTATAATAAGGCTATAAAAGGAGAAACCCAAGTTGTAAATGGGTTATCTGGTTAACTATTTAGCTTGTTAGCTAGTTCTTATTTAGATGATTTTGAGTTGATTAGTCGATAGAACAGTTTTGACTAAGTGTCTAGACTCTGAGGAGAGGTGCTAGAGCTAGACTAGAGGTAGATAGTTTGGTCACTAACTCTGGATTGTTGTGTGAATCAGAGTAGTGGTTCTAACGCTGAGTGCGCGGATAGATAGAGAAGGTTGAGTCGATTGTGGCTGTGTGTATCTCACTGAGTAGGAGTAGAGTAGATTGATAAAGATAGAGAAGAACAGAGAGCATGAGATGGAGGAAAAGTCTGTAGAGATAGAAGAGAAGATCTTGAACAAATTCTATAGATTTATGTACAAACAAAAGTGCATCTATTTCCTCATGCCAATCCCAGATGAAGATCAACTTATGGTTTTTGCTCGGATGGGTTTCCATGTTACATGCTGTGTATATGTGTGAATGTTGAGTAGCTTAGACAAGTGCATATTTATTGTGTTTAATGATTGATTGGTTATTGTGATGTAAAGGGATAGCTGTATGAATGTTGTATTTCAAGTAATGAATATGTCTGTGATGTCTGTTCACTGTGCATTTGCATAATATTGCATAAATAAGGGCACATCATACCCTGTGTTGACAGAGAATGTGCAAACCACCAACCCAAATTCCTGGTATTCGTTGGAAACCTTGCCACAAAGCCAAGGACTTAAAACATCCTCCCACACAAACTGTGGAAACGTGGTTCTGGTAGCTACCCATAGAACTGATATATCTTAGGTGAGATGACATCTGTGTCGTAGGTACTGTTAGCTAGGCTCTACTCTGTTGGTTCAATATCTTGGGCTTTGTTGAGCCAACCAAATAGAAGGGATGAATCTAGGTTGCAGGGAGAAGAAATCCAACAAATTTTTTGTCACGGATTCACTTCCAAGTTCTATTGAACGAGGTTCTACTCCTCCTTCTTTTCAGACGGAAAATGAGTCTGGTAATTCTATTTCCTTTCCACCCTCTTTTGAGCTAATTGTCGGACAGGTGGAGGTCCCCACAGTCTCATCTTTTCAGATATGTGGGGGACTATCCTTGGATAAGGAAGTTGCTATCAGAGATTCACTTCTGGACAATCTTGGACGTAGTTCTCTTCCTCCTTCTCCAGGGATGAAAAGGGATTTTGGTAAGTCTATTTCCTTTCTACCCTATTTCGATCTGGTTGTTGGACAAGTGTAGTTCTTGATGGTTTCATATTTTAAGAGCTATGGAGGGCTATCCCTTGGGGATAGAGGCTCGATATGAAGGTTAACATCTTAGTTATATTTGGTGGAGAACCCATTCCTTAAGGACTATTCCTCTCAAACTAGTGGTAAATACCTTCGTGGACATGTTTTAGATCCCTTAGGGGGACTTCCTACTAGCCCTTTGGTTATCTCGATTTTAGATTCAACCATTAACTCCCCCCCCTTTAGTTGACTCTTAGTTTGAGGAGGTGGATGTGAATTTTGAGAAGGATTAGACACCATTGAAGAATATTTTGGTCCCTAAATTTGAAAAGAAGCACATACCATTCTATGTTCCTCATTGTCATTTTCTCCATCCCCAAAATTTGTCTTCTCCTTCTTAGTGTATGGGATTCATGGTGGTCTTAATCAAAGCCTCTCTCCCAGGGTTTCTCCTTGACTATGGGGCCACATTTAGGAATTTTAGTATGTTCGGGATAGAAGATAGAAAACTATATTGAGATCCTTCCTAGCATATATATCTCGTGCTATGGAAATTGAACCCAGGTGATAGATCAATTGCACTCACAAAATTACTAATCAAACATGCAAATTTACACACAAAGGAGACTGAAATTGTAGCATAACACTAATTTGTATTGAATAAGTGTACAATAGCCAACCATATGAAGTCATAGTCTAATGTAATAAATAATTACATGAGAGATTTTAATGCATAAGGATGCCATTCAAAATAGTCAAAAGCAGGCTTATTAAATCTAGTAAAATCCCCCATAGGTGCATAAAGAAGTTTCCAAATCTGCCTAGGAGCTCACGAATTGGAAAATTGAAGTAGGAAAGATAATAGGTGATGGAAAGACAACTCATACATGATTTTATTAGGAGAAAATAATGGAGGATGATGAGGGCAAAAAACAAGTCAACTGCACCTAGTGTTACTTTCCCTTTTGCCAAAAAACTCAGTAAAGCAGACAATAAAGTAGAAAAAGAAAACATGCGCTAGGGAGGATCTGGAATAAAGAAGATATGCTAAATATGGATTCCAAGAGGTTTCCCAAGTGCTCCATGACTCAATTTTATCAAGTTTGACTTCTAGGACATGTGGAAGACAACTTGCATAGAGTGGAATATTGGAAACTAGGAAAATAAGACAAAAATGGATTAATTAATGTCTAAGGTATCTAACTATGGGTTGATTATTATAACACCCCCCCTTAATCCTGACTTATGAGTAAATATTAGAAAACTATAGACCCTAGAAACAAGGCTTAGTCACCCTTTACATACTGCATGTCCATTTAACCAACAAAAGAGGCAAAAACCCAGTGGGAAAATCCTCCCTTAAACATGGATAGTAAAACAAAATTTGAAAATATTGTCATCAATCATGCTTCACAACATGATCAACAATCCCCAGTAGTGATTTGAGATTGCTGAATGTCTTCTCACAAAAAAATTTGGTGAAGATGTCAGCTACTTGTTCTGAAGATGCACATAAGAGTAGGTGAATGGTGCCATCATGCACAAGCTGTTTGATGTAGTGCATATGGATCTCAATGTGTTTGGTTCTCTGTCTATGAATTGGATCATTGTAGATTCGAATGGTGCTTTTATTATCACAATAGATAATATTTGAGAACTCTGATTCGAAGCCACACTCACCAAGTAACCCTTGCAACCATAAACATTGAGTTACTGCATTTACAACTCCTCTATACTCTGCTTCTATAGATGAGAGTGCAATGACAGTCTGTTTCTTGCTTGACCAGCTGATTGGTCCTTCAGCAAGCATGAACACATATCCTAATGTTGAATTTCGATCTGTGTTGTCACATTCCCAATAACTGTTAGTAAACCCAATCAAATCAAGATTAGATTTAGCTTTGTAGAAGATCCCATGATTTCTTGTTCCCTGAACAAAGTTAAGGATCCTTTTGGCTGCTCTCTAATTGATATCATGAGGCTGATCCATGTATCTTTAAGCCACACTTACTGCATAAGAAATATCAGGCCGAGTGTGTGTAAGGTACAGCAAACACCCAATCAGTTGTCTATGCAGTGTACTATCTACCATAGGAGAAGAACCTGCTTCTTCAAGCTTAACTCCTAAAAGGAAGGGAGTCTTGCTTGGATTGCAATATTTCATGTTGAACTTGTTCAGAAAATCCAAAGCATACTTGGACTGGTGTACTTTTATTCCATGTTGGGATTGAGCAATTTCGAGACCCAAAAATTGGCTAAATAATCCCAAATCAGTCATAGAAAATGCATGGTTCATTGCATCCTTCAAGGAGGCAATTTCTGTCTTTGAGCTTCCTCTAATCAGAAGGCCATACACATACAAGAAAATAATCATAAAATAACCATGAATCATCTTCAAATAAAAATTTAGATCAGACTTTCATCGAACAAAACTCAATGACAGTAGAAAGCCATCAATCTTGACATACCAAGCCTTGGGGGCTTGCTTAAGCCCATACAATGATTTCTTTACCCTGCACACAAAATAGGGATTAGTAACAAACCCTTGATGCTGCTGCATGTAAATATATTCAGTAAGATCTCCATTCAGGAAATCACACTTCACATCCATGTGATGTACCTCCCACTGCTTCGAAGCTGCAATGGCTAAGGCTAGCCTGATGGAGTCCATCTTTTCCACTAGTGAAAATGTCTCATTGTAGTCAATACCATGTACCTATGAGTAGCCCTTGGCTACCAATATTTCCTTATATTTCAAAGGTGAACCATCAGCAGAAAAATTAGTTTTGAAAACCCACTTACATTGAACTAGCTTCCTCCTCGGGGGAAGATCAACTAGCTCCCAAGTGTTGTTCTTCTGGAGTGACCTGAAATCTTCTTTCATGGCTGATTGCCATCTTGGATCATGTACTTCATCTTCATATGTCTATGGGTCTGATTCAACCATCAGATAGAATTTCTCTGCAAACAAAGGGTCTTTCATGCTCAGGGCACTCTCAAACTGAGATCTAGTCCTCGTAGGATCACTAGGATTTCCAACTAGTTCCCCAGCTGCATGAATGGTATTTGCTGCCCATTTTTGACTTGTAGGAATGTTAGGATATGAAATTAAATCATCATTATCAGACATATCAGAATCAACAAACTCATTTTTCTCTTCACTTACATTCAATGGTTCTGGTGGTGAAGAAGACTCTCCAACTTCAACTGTTGCTAAAGGCTCTTCTTGGAACTGAACACTCCTTTCAATGAAGGCTTTGTTTGTGCTCAAATTTATCATATTGTACCCTTTTGAATCTTAAAATTACCCAACAAATAGACACTCTTGTCTTTGGGGCTGCAAAGCCTTCCTCTTTTCTATTGGAATTCTAGCCCAAGCCCTTGAGCCAAAAATCCTGAAATGGGTCACATCGGGCTTGTGCCCACTCCATGCTTCTAAAGGAGTCATACCATCAATATATTTATGAGGAACCCTATTCTGGATATAATATGCACAGTTTATAGCCTCGGCCCAAAACTTTGGTGGCAAAGTCTTAGCCTCCAACATACAGGTTGCCATCTCTTTCAGTGATCTGTTCTTTTTCTCAGCAACACCATTTTGTTGTGGTGTGTAAGGGATTGAATGTTGCATCTGAATACCTGCATATTCACAATATTGAATGAACTCAAACTTGACATACTCACCACCATTGTTAGATCTGAGGATCTTGAGTTTCCTCCCAGACTGGTTTTCAACCAAAGCCTTAAAGACTTTGAAGAGGCCAAAAACTTCAGACTTATGCTTGAGGAAGTAAACCCAACAGTACCTGGAAAAGTCATCTATGAAATTTAATGCATATTTGGCTTGAGTCATTGACATATGAGGGAATGGACCAGCAACATCACTGTGGATCAACTCAAGAGGTGCAGAGGTTCTCTCATGACTAGCTCTCTCAAATTTATGCTCTAGGTGTTTTCCTAGGACACAACCTTGACAGACTCCCTTGGAAAACTTAATCTTTGGTAACCCTATGACCATTTATTTTTCATTTAGATCAGAAAGATACTTATAGTTAATATTTCCAAATATTTCATGCCAAATCTTACTTGCCTCATTAGCATGAATCAGAAGAGCAGAGGGATTTGAGTAGGGTAGAAAATGTGAAAACCAGTATACCTTCGAAGTGTGATCTACAACTCCTTTTTCAATGACTTTACCACTTGAGATCACCATGATATCAACATCATCAGGGGAGAATATGACCTTCTTTGGAGACCCTGTGTGGGTCATCTGATACACTGAAAAGAGGTTAGAGGCAAGACCTGGAACATACAATACATTGCTGAACTTACCATGGTCAAGATCAATCCTTCCTTTGCCCAAACTGTCAGTGAGAGAGTCATCTCCAAGCACTATTGGTGGACCTTTCAACATGTCAAGATAGGAGAATGCCTCCTTGGTCAAAACCATATGTCTTGAAGCTCCAAAGTCTATGATGAAGCTAGGTGAGCTTGATGTGCCAGTAACCAATGCATGAACTCTCTCTCCGTCTTCTGAATTTCATCCTCCTTCCCTCTTCTTTGAGCTATTAGGAAAGGAGATGTTATTCTTCTCCAGGAATTGGGTCAGCATGTCAATTTGCTTCTTCATGCAAGAGCTTTCAGGATGAAATCCCTTACTGCAATATGTGCACTTGCTCATTTCTCCTTTGTTCTTCTTCTTCTGGAAGTTCTTCTTGGAGCCTTAGGGCTCCTCCTGAGACTTGTTCTTGTCTCTCTTCTACTCAGGTGGATTCTTAGATTTCTTGTTGCCTTTTGAATCCACCCTCAAATCTCCAGCAACAAGAGCTTGGTCTTTGGAAGGTTTGATGGTGCCCATCATCGCCAATTTATATTGTTCTTGTGTGAGGGATTCCATGAACTTTGCAAGATTAGGCATCTTCCAGGCTTGAGCTGTCAACCTGGTGGCATGGAAGGTCGAAACAAACACTAAATAGTTAGGGCCAAGCTTTAAGAGTATTTCCAAAACTAGTTGCTCCTCCTTCTTTTCAATTCCACACTGTTTTAGCTGCAAAACAAGGGCTTTAAACTTGGAAAAGTAGAGTTGCAGGGATTCGAAGCTACTAGGACTCAAGGAGATCAATTCATTCTCAATTTGATGTCCTCTCATCTCATTTGTTTTACAAAAAATTTCTACAAGCTTCTCCCATACTTAATTTGGTGATTTCAATCCATCAAGATGGAAGAGGAGGTCTTTGGATATGCTTAGACACAAGAGACCATAAGCCTCATCCCTCCTGTTGTGCCATTTAATTTTCTCTACAGCTGCATTGGGCTCTACTTTAGTTGCCATAGTCACCCTGTAGATACCTTTCTCTCTCAACAGTATCTCCATCTCTGCTTTCCATTCAAAGAAATTAAATGGAGTCAAGATGATCTTCTGAGATTGATCCATAGCTCAGAAATTGTCCCTTCAATCAGCAGAATAGCTCCCAGTCAAGATGTCGAACCTGAAATAACAATATGGAAGGAGATAAATTGATCTAAAAAGGCTCTGATACCATGTGGAAATTGAACCTAGGTGATAGATCAATTGCACTCACAAAATTGCTAATCAAACTTGCAAATTTACACACAAAGGAGATTGAAATTGGAGCATAACACTAATCTGTATTGAATAAGTGTACAATAGCCAACCATATGAAGTCATAGGCTGCTGTAATAAATAATTACATGAGAGATTTGAATGCATAAGGATTCCATTCGAATAGTCAAAAGCAGGCTTACTAAATCTAGTCAAATCTCCCATAGGTGCATAAAGCAGTTTCCAAATCTGCCTAGGAGCTCACGAATTGGAAAATTCAAGTAGGAAAGATAATAGGTGATGGAAATACAACTCATACATTCTTTTATTAGGAGAAAAGAATGGAGGATGATGAGGGCAAAAAACAAGTCAACTGCACCTAGTCTTACTTTCCCTTTTGCATAAAACTCAATAAAACAGGAAATAAAGCATAAAAAGAAGACATGCACTAGGGAGGATCTGGAATAAAGTAGATATGCTAAATATAGATTCCAGGAGGTTTCCCAAGCACTCCATGACTTAGTTTTAGCAAGTTTGACTTCTAGGACATTGGGAAGACAACTTGCATAGAGTGGAATATTGGAAACTAGGAAAATAAGACAAAAATGGATTAATTAATGTCTAAGGTAGCTAACTATGGGTTGATTATTCTAACACATGCTTCTCCCACATAATGTTTGGCTTCTTTGTTTGATGGTATTGAGATATCCCTTTCATCATCCTCTTTTTGTTTTGTCATGGTTTATGTTTCTTGGATAAAATCCCTATTTTTTTGAGGATCTCTTCTCTTAGATCTAATTTCTAGGATTGCACATGGCTTATGTACTAAGTATATCAGCCAGTATGTAAGCTTGATCTTGATGCTTAGGCCATTGTGGCTTGATTTGATATTTTTTTGATGTAAAAGGAGTTTTGTTATTGTAAGGCTTTATGCTTGGGAAAATGTGGTTTTATATAATATAATGAAACTGTACATTATTTTATGTGGAAAAATAAATAAATAAATTACATTTTAAAATGTTTGATAAATTATACGATGGATAACATGCCCAAAGTAACTATGAATAAGACTCATAGATTTTTATCCCTACAAGATAAAATGTTGGATAAATTGTACGATATATAACATGCCCAAAGTAACTATGAATGAGACTCATAGATTTTTATCCCTACAAGATTGATGAGACTCATAGATTTTTTTATCAATCTTTTTTGCAACATAAAACATAATATATTAAGTAATGATTGGAATTATAAATGAAATCTTTATAAAATAAATATATATCTTTCAAATTTATATAACAAATATAAAGTATGTAATTACATTATTGGCCCCTTAATTTTTTAGGATCATATTGCAGTCTAAGATGAATGGAGCAGTTGGTGCATGGAGATATGCACAAGAGGACATGATGCAAGACCAAGAAGATAAACAATGCATCTAAGTGGATTAGTTGGGTTGTAACCATCTTGACATAGTTGAAAATGACCATTATTTTTGTATAAAACCCTATGAAGGGTTAAGGGATGGGGTGGGATATAAAGATGAGGGAATAAGAAAAAATATTGTTAGATGTGAGAAGAGTATCATTATGAGGTCTGATATACAGTATATATAACCCTTGTAATGTAAATAATGCATATATTATCTTGAAGAGATGGTAATGGAATGAGAAGTATTTGGATCCCCTTTTAATTATGTTATTCAATGTGTATGATGGATGGATTTATTTCTCTATTTATGTTTTAATCATGTGTATGTTGTGTGATGTTGCACAATGAGATTTATGTCTTAATAATCATAGTTAGTTGCTAAATAAAGACAACATTTGGAGTTGCATTCACATGCTAGTGTTTTTCTCTCATCCATCATCAGTCTTGGTTTTTCTTTGGGTCCAATTTTTTACCTTTTTGGGAATATTGAAAAGGCCAGTGTAACTAGACTACATTAGACATATGTTTCCTCTTACATAAGGACATGAATCTCAACCTATCGCCAAGAAATGGTTTTGTTGTTGGGACCGTGGATTTAAATAAAAATACTAGTTGGATGGATAAGGGGGTTTATAAGTATAATATTCAAGAATGGTGGGAGAAAATATTTGAACACTTTCTGTTTCGAGAACCCTTATTGTGAGAATGGAACCCTATGATGTGTAGAGAGTTTGTGTTATATTATGGACCCTCACTAGATCAATATGATATTTTCTAGTGTGAATATGTTGTGAGCTTGTGTAAGTGGTTAAAGAGACTTGTAGAATCTCCAAAGCATAAAGATTGGCAAAATAAAATATTTAGTGAACTATTGTGAACCTAGTTTTGTTACATGGGTTAGACCATAAGCTTGTGTGAGTAGTATATTTTTGGATTTATAACATTGTGTTGAGATAGAAACAACATCCAATAGGTTTCTTCTATAAAAGGAAATATGTGAGGCCCTCTAAATTATACTCCTAGAGTTTCCCTCAATCCATTGAGCTCTATAGTGAATGCATATAAAGAATTGCATGTTTGACCAATTATTTTCTAAGATAAGAACACTTTCTCTTTGATAAGGTTTGTTTTATTTTCTAACCCTAAAAACCTTTTCTCATTAACAACCTTTTATATTCATTTAAAAAAATGATCCATGCGACATGTTGCGACTCCACTGAACTCTTGTGGATTGCGACACAACATATGATTATTACTTGCAACATGATAAATTCATCACCATCCCTAAAAGATTGACCTCGCAATATTTCATGGATCTAAAAAGTTTATAGGATGCGACATGTCACAAACAACTAAAGCATGTCCACAATAGGGTTTTAAAATCACAATTTAAAGATATCCAAGATTGTGATGTATTGAAAACCCCAAAACAAGGAAACACATGTTAAAGTCCTATAACATCCCTATAGACATCCGTATCCCAACTATAGACATCCCTATCCCAACTATCACAAGAGGAAAATCTCATCTGCAATAAATGGGTTTAGGAACATTTACAATATCCAAATAAAAATTAGTATCATCTCTTGATGATTTGGTGTTTGATGAGAAGAGGAAACAAGTGGCGAAGAAAACATGCAAGAAAATTAATCTTACCAGAATCCCACAATTAATAATGATCATAAAAACACTATTAATCATTGATATATAGGATGATCCAACTAGTGTATCATCTATTAGAGTTTCCCTTGGAAAGGAATCTGACTCGAATATTCTAAACACAGTGGAAAAGAGAAACATGTACAAAAGGAGGATTGTTGAGTTGGAGTAAGAAGTAGCTTGTGTTAGAGATAATATTGGAAACCTTTCATAATTTCAGGCATATGCATATGAAATTCAATATGAATTGAATGCTTTCCAAAGAGACATGGGAATACTTTTAAGGAATTTCAAAACCATGCCTCACAATTCTTGGCTTTAGAGAAAAATACAAGACAAAATAATTGTTAAACAAGTAGTCCAATTGGCATGAAATATCTTAAAAAATGGCAAATTGAAGAAAGAGATGTCGCCTATCGATGTACTAAGGATGAGCAACAAAGAAAATGGATGTAGATATACATATTTACACAACTATCATTTGTAAAATGTTGACCAAGAGAAATACATCACTATCCCAGATAGTAATATAGAGTTGTCAAGGTTGTTATCTAGCACTATTTGGTTCCATGGATGATCGAAGAAGATTGAAATAAATATGTATAGATTTAGAAGAAGTCATATGAAGAAATAATATTTCCCTCAAGATAGTATCCATAGTTTCTAAGGATGCACTGCAAGACTTCATTGCAACACCTTCCAGGGACATCAAATTTATAAATCCTTACCTCACTACATTGAATTGAGGTATGAGCACATTGTCAAAGTATTCAACCATTTATTAGGTCACCTTGGAGAAGTTAATATTTAGATGTGTAATTAATTATTCTAACCGACATGAAACATGGGTATCCTATTTTACTGAACAAGACTAAGGAATATTATAGTTCAAATAAATAGTTGAATATTCCTCTTGTAAATAAGATAAATATTAAGCTAAAGAATCATAACTCCCAAAAAGGAAACCCAAGAGTCTTAGTTAGTTGTATTTTAAATTGTATAAGAGAAGATCAAAATAAAGAGAAAAGGGGGGGACTTTGGATTTTGCACATTGAATTTTGTAAAAATGGTTTTATGAAATCCAATGAGAAGAAGCCATCAAGGCCATTTCCAGGATAATTTGGAATCTATGGTTGTAAGATGTGAATTATTTATTTTTCTTATTTTCATTTCAGAATCTATTGTATAAGTGTGTGTTTCTAATATGGACTATTCCATGTATGAACTAGTCATTTCTACTTATTTTCTTGTTATTGTGCTTTGAGTCGATGAATGTAAGATTGTTGACAGTGAATATAGAGACATACTATTCTTAATAATATTTATTATTTGTATTTGATATTTGCAGGACCATGTTTTATTCCTTAAATAGAATTTTGTTTATATATGTAATTAAGATAGCCACAATCGATGTCTTTCATTCCCCTTAGTATGTTAATGCTCCTAGATATGATAGGTGAGATTAATTTCACTTTACACCATAGAATTTAGAATTGCATATTTCATAATGTTGGAACCAAATATTATGCAGGTTCATCACACCTCTGGAACTGATGGAGACATTTAGCTGAAAATTGACAATCAACTAGCAAAGCATTCGATTGTATGGTCGAATGAGTTAATGATTGATTGGTTGATTGGATGGTTAATGAGAAATTTATTTAGATGGTCAGATGGACTAGAACAATCAACCAATTAACAGAATGATTCAGTCCTTCATGAAACAATTAGAATCGTTGACCCTTATTTATCGATTAGATATCCCCCAATTCATGGAAGTTTATTAGATATGGAAATTGTAAAATAATTTCCATATGGGTTGTATTGATATATACTTATTGGATAAGAGATAATGCATTGCGATGTCTTGATCATAATGCACCTTGCTTAAGTGTTGTAAACAATGTTTGTTGACACCACCATTGTTATTGGAATATCAATTATCCTTTTTCTATTCTTCTATAACCAGTCCAATTGTTCTAGGGTGTCTTCCTAACATGGTATCAGAGCCATTGGTTTTGACCTATTCTGTTTCCCACACATTGTACTGATTTGTATCTAGGATTGATTGACTTTGGGATGAATATTTGTTGATTAAACCCTTTGGATTTGGATCAAATCTATAAGGTATTAGAAGGATTGATTCCAAAATAGAACCTATTATTTTGAATGGCCATAACTATGAAATTTGGTCTCTAGACATGGAAACATTGTGGAAGAGAAATGGACACGGGTAGTATACCAAGACTGCTATTCTAGAGCCTATGGATAAATAGGCTAAGTTTGTCATTGATGGAAATAATGATGAGGTTGTTGGGGTGACCGTGAACTACATTTCAAGGGAGATGCACTTTCATACAAGTGGGATTGATTATCCTAATGCTGTGTGGAATAAGATGAAGTCATTTTTTTATAAGTTGACGAAAGTTACGTGATGTAGATAGATAAAGAGTTGATATATATAGAATCCCATTCCTTTGAGATATTTTTTCAAAGAGATATTTTTTTCTAAATAAGGATGTACAACTCATTGAAATGGTATGGATTAATTTGAAGACAACCTATGATGTGTGATGCTCCTCATTTTGTGCCTATTGGATGTCACCCAAGGAATACGATTGTTGGGTCTCGGGATGGAAGGGAATAATTCATGTAGAATTCTACCTAAGTAAGGTAGAAGAGTGTAAAGGAGAAGAGGAAGGAGCTACGATAGAGGAAGAAACATCAAAGGAAAGGGAATAATGTTGCGACAGAAGAAGGAAAGTGAAGAATAAGACAAGGAGAAGGCGTAGGACGAGGAAGCTGCACCAGATTAGTAAGCTATGATAGAAGGATAGAGAAAGATACAAGATGACATGGAAGAATATTCGTAGAAGGAGGCGCGTGAAGAAGTGTAACATCAGGGAAATCATAGTAAGGCATAACGCTGAGAAAGCAACAGTCATTAGCGATCGTGGGTACAAGCTTGGCTAGATACGGAAGAAACCACACACGTAAAGGCGTATTTGTAAGTCAGGATGATAGCTCCTTTTGTTATGTATTTCTAGAATAGGAGAGACAACCTATTGGCTGAAGGTAGTAAGTCAGCTGGGATAATGACTGAATCTAATTCTGTTAGAGTAAGTATCGAGTCAATATTGAGTATGTACAAGCATGTATGGGACTTGTATTGAGAATGTAACAGGGCTATAAAAGAAGGAACCCAAGATGTAAATGGGTTAGTTGTTTTGATTTGATCAGATGATACAATAATTTTGAGTAATCTCTAGACTCTTGGAAAAGATGCTTGTGCTAGACCTGAGATAGACAGTTTTTGGTTAATGAATTTGGATCACTAAGTGTATCAGAGTAGTGGTTATGTAGTTGTGTGAGAAGATAGGTAGAGAAGGTCAGGTCGATCCAGGATGTGTGTGGATCGCTAAGTAGGAGTATATTAGATCAAGAAGAGAGAAGATCAGAGAGCATGAGAGGGAGGAAAAGTCTGTAAAGATAAAAGAGAATATCTTTAACTAAGTCTACAACTTTGTGTGCAGACAAAAGGTGCATCTATTTCCCATGCCAATTCCAGATGAAGAGAACCTTGTGGTTTTTGCTAGATGGTTTTCCACATTATATGTGTGAATGTTGAGTAGTTTATTTAGATGCATAATTACTTTGTTGAAAGGTTGATTGATTACTGTGTTGCACTTGGTTAAATGCATGATTGTCGCATTATATTAATGAATCGTTTTTAGGCCATTGGTTCACTATCTATTTATGTGAATTGCATAAATAAGGGTTGAATCCTACTTTAGTGATTGAAGTATCATGCAAACTAGTAACCCATATTCTCGGTCTTCACTGGAAAACCATGGTGCAGAGCCAAGGTACTAAAACAACCTCCCGCATAAACTACAGAAATGTGGTTCTGGAACTTAACTATCAAACTGAGATATCTTGGGTGAGACGACATTTGCATCATAGGTGCTACCGATTGAGCTTTCCTCCATTGGGCCAATATCTTGGGCTTGTTTTGGTGAGCCAAAAAGGGGCTGAAACTAGGTCCAAGGATAGAAATAAGGGAAGAAAATCCAACAAATGGTTCCATTTCCCGGACCCTGAAGTGCTGTGGTAAGGGATATGTTCTGGCATCCCACGAAGATGGAAATACAAGACTAGGTGGATTTCAAAGAGCTGGAGTTTGCATGAGAAGAAAGTGAAGGAACCCAGTGGAACCAAACAGATTGGTTGGGCCGATACATATATTAATAAATTTACCATAGTTTCTTTTCTGAGTTCCCCGTCGTATTGTATGAGTGGTTGTCTAAGTTAGCAACTACACAACATAATTTTCAAGCAGGAGAACCGAAGGAGTGGACTCCTTTCTTGATTGAGTGGCCGAAAAGAGTCAACAACCCTATTTCAAGGGTTGTGGACTTCTGGGTAGAAAGTATCATAGAAGGACATATCACTAGTTTCGATGTTGATACAATAGCCTCATATAGTGAGGAAGAGCGAAAATGTTTTCAAGGACCACACAGCCGATATCTCTCTTCTTTAAAGACGTGGATAAAAATACTTATATGTGAAAAAGGAATCCTACAAATGATAGTCTGAATAAGAAAAGGGTGGCTATGTATTAGCATAACTCTAGAGTAAGATGTCTTGAGGATATAGTGGAATTGAGCTAGAGCCAGGATTTTTAAGAAGCAAAAGGAGATTCATATCTGGTAAAAGAAGGAAGATTCTGTTAGAATGAGGACGTCGCAACACAGACCAAGAAGAAGAGGTATTCATGTTTGCGTCATATTTAGATGAAGGATCTTGTGACAAAGAGGAAGAATATCATTCAATCTTAGAAGGTGACGAGGAATCTAAAGAATCGATCGAAGCCCCAGAACAAGAACATGCTTACAACTCGCCTATTATACAAGAGGTAAGATTGCCAGAACTATCTCTAAGTACTTCTGTAAATACGAGTACTACTAACACTATAAATATTGGACAAGGAAGTTTGACTATCCCCAATTTTGTTTCGACAGTACCACCAGCAAATACAATGGTTGGAGATGACATTAAGCTCCCAAAATTCAATGGAAATGGGTTAGAAGACCCGGAGAAGCATTGATTTCTTTGTGATGATATCTAGACTGTACGACAGATCTAGGATGAGAATGCCAAGAAAGCACAACTGATCATGATGCTACGAGGTCGTGCGCTAGACTGATATATGAAATTTTCTATAGTACAAGTGGTAGTTGTCCCGAAAACACTCAATGAGATTTGACTTGGGTTAATTAATGAATTTAAGAAACCGAAGTCTGAGTCCCAATGCATCACTAAGATCAAAGAGATCAAGCAGCTACCGACATAATATGTTTGGGATTTTGACCAAAGATTTAAAACATTAATGGCCAAAGTGAGTTTCCAAATGTAGGATGTGCAACAAAATGAATGGTTTATTGTCACTTTGCAGCCCCATATCTGCATGTCGTTGATTCAATAGAAACTCATGTCACAGATAGAGGCTCTGGAAATAGAAATGAAGTTAGAAGCCCCGCTAGTTGGGGACACTAGCTTGGGAATGATGCAAATTTAGTTGCAGTTGGCCAATCTTACGGTGCAGCTCCTGGACATTAAAAGAGGTAAGGAAGTTAGGGAGGAACTATGGTGTACAAGATGCAGATCAGATGGACACCATAAATATAATTGCACGACGATGATGATCTATGTCGCAGTAGGTGCGCCGAACCCATTAAACACCCAAGGAATGCCTTGGTGTAGAATATGCAAAACCAGAGGTCATAAGTATGAAGAATGTCTATAATTATAGAAGATTGTGAGTGCACCCGCTAGTATGTATTGTAAATTTTGCAAGTCAGGAGGTCATGATGAGAAAGATTGAAGAGCACTTTAGCTGCTATAGGAGAATACAATGGATACCTACTTAATGAAAAACAATGAACAAATGCAAGTTGAACAAGCACAGCCTCAGTATTAGCATATGCAGGGTATTGTTGTTATTAAGGATACTGTGCAAGCTACTGAGTTGAAAATCTTCATGAATCTTGTCATTTTAGCTTTAAAATTCAAGCCTCACTCTGTTTCAATTAAGACAGAGCGTTACCCATAGTGGACTGCTCATTGTACAAAGGGAGGTGGTGATGGAACCGCTTTTTGTGCAAGAAAAATAGGTGTTACACATTGGGGTAACTCACATTGTCCTAAAGGAATGTGCAGTGGTGTACGAAGGTATGGAATCATTGATCCAAGTCTATAATCAACTTCATTGCTTGAGGATTGGAGGCAAGTTATGATGTTTGGTTCTCAGTATATGATGATGATGAGAAATATGTGTAACACCTCTACTTGCAAAAATAACTCTACATTGTTGTCCTTTTTCCTCTTCTTTAAGTATTTTTTGAACCAAATATTCTGATATCAATATCGTTGACATAAAACGATCACATCTACCCCCTGGTAGCTTTCTGTTTCTTCCCATGAAACAAACAAAATCAAAATAAGTAGCCATGAATAATGAAATGTGCTACCTTTCTCATGTGCTTCCTCTACATCTGCTAACAGTTCATTTAATAGATATTGTGACCAGTTGAGTTGAACAACTGTTGCACATAACTCTGCCCTAGAAATCATCCCTACGGTGCATTGGTTCGGTTACATATTTCACAACAATTTTTGAGATAAGACTTTATCTGAGAACTGAATTGTATAATCATTGATAGAGGTGATGGAAAATCCTTTGGTGTCTCTAATCAGGTCGTACTTTTCTTTGAGCTTATTCATGAATAAATTGTCCTGTTCTTTTCCAACAAAAAATGACTGTATTCTTTATCTTCCCAAGAAGAATTTTGGCTGAATTCTGGCTAACTTGTCCTATGGGAAAGATTAGAGAATGATGGAACAATTTATCCTTTATCGGTTGTGGATGGGGTTTTGAAATAGCCTTTTGCAGGGTTAGATCCCTCATGGGATTCTTTGGACATTTTTGTGAGCCCTACTATGGATGGGTTTTTAAAGACTTCAGATAATTTGAATCCTCCTTTGATTCCTTCTATTCCAGACATGCCATTTTTTATTCCTCAGTGGGATTCTGGCTTTTCGTCTGTTGTTTTGTGTGGAATTGTGTACTATTCATAATAGGTAGTCCCATACTCTTCCATGGGATTGGTGTATAATTTTCCTTTAATATTCAAACTAGGGATAACAGTGCATGCAAGATCTGTACTGATAACCACACATGAATGTCTTTAACAGTATGCAGGAAAATAGAAAACCGAGAAATAGATCACAACATCACATGACAATAATGACACAATTATTTTGGGTATGGAAACCCTCAGAAATATCCAAGATGGGAAAACTGGTGCAACAGTCAGATATAAAGTTTATTATGAGAAAATATGTAATTTTTACAATCATTGCAAATTCACCCAAGCCCGGCAAATGCAGTACCCAACAGAATCACTGGGAAAATCCTAGGTAAACCTCAACACCCTCATGTGTGAGTGTACAGTCGTGCTTCTACTGCTCTCTCCTTCATCTTCCCAACTAAATTCTCTATCTAACTTTCTCTCCCTGTATCTATCCTGTTTCTATCAAAATACAAGTGTGTGTCCTCTCCACCAATTGATCTCTCTTTTATAACTTTAGGTATAAAAAAAACCTTGTTTCACTTTCACTTTAACTAGTGCTTCACTAAAGTTAATTTAGATCACTTTAATTTATTTTCCAAAGTAAACTTAGGAAAATTAAATTAAATACAACTGGTTTCCTAATTTAAGCCTTCTACATGCAAGAACACATGCATGCAGGAAGACCTTCCTTGTTGCTAGTTTAGCACTCCCTCTCAACAAGGAAGGGATTTCGTAGCAGCCCCAACTTATCCTTGAACTTCAAAAAACTCTCTCTGCAAAGTGCCTTGGTGAAAATGTCTGCCACCTGCTCATCTGTCTGTATGTAATCCAACTGAATGGTTCCCCTCTGAACACAGTCTCCCAAGAAGTGGTACCTGATGTCTATGTGTTTTCTTCGGTCATGGAACACTTGATTTTCAGATAGCATGATTTCCCTCTAATTGTCACAGTGAACTACTGTAGCCTCTACATCACACTTGAACAACTCTAAAAGTAACTTCCTCAGCCACATACCCTCACAAGAAGCCATGCTGGGTCCCATCTACTCATCCTCTGCTGAGCTCGATGCAACTGAATTTTTCTTCCTGCTGAACCAAGAGACAACCCTTGATCCAATACTGAAACAACAACTTAAAGTAATCTTCTGGTCCTCTACACATCCTTCCCAGTCAACATCTATGAAACCTGCTAACTGTAAAATCCCCCTGTGCTCATAAACCAATCCATACTCCATTGTACCTATGATGTAGAGAAGTATGTGCTTTGTAGCCATCCAATGCACTCTCCGAGGGTCCACCATGAACTGACTCAAAGAGTTGACTCCAAAGCTGATGTCTGTTTGAGTGTTGACCAGATACATAAGTGATCTGATAAGCTAATGATACAAGGTAGGATCGAATACGTCTGACCCTGATGCATCAATATTTCTCCAGTTGGAAACTAGAGGTATGGCCATAGGCTTGCAGTCCTCCATCTTGAATCTCTTTAGGATCTCTATTGCATACTTCCCCTGTTATATTAAGAAGCATCCATCTCTCTGCCAAACCTCCAAGCCCAAAAAGTAATGCATCATCCCAAGGTCCTTCATCTCAAAATCCACTGCAAGTTTGGACTTGTAGTCTCCAATCAGCCTATCATCTCCTGTAAAAAATAGATCATCAACATACAGGACCAGTATGAGAGGCACCTCACCTGTTAAAAATTATAGGTTGTGGTCAACCTCACTCTGCTGAAATCCCATCCCCTGTAGATAGCTGTCAATCCTCGAGTACCATGCTCTAGGTGCCTGCTTGATCCCATAAAAAGCTCGATGTAGTCTACATACATGCGTCTCCTTATTCTCCACATCAAACCTCTCTGGATGCTCAATATACACCTCCTTCTCTATCACTCCGTTGAGGAAGGCAGTCTTGATGCCCATCTAATGGACACGCTAACCCATCTCAACTGCTAGTGAGATAATGATATGAATGGAAGAATACCTAGAAATAGGGGCGAAGGTCTCCTTATAATCAATACCCTCCTTTTGTGAAAACCCCTTTTCCACAAAGTGCACCTTGTACTTCTCTAGGATTTTGTCTGCTGCATGCTTCACCTTGTAGATCTATCTGGATCTGACCACATTTTTCCCTTGTGGCATCAGCATAACCTTCCATACTTGGTTTTTTATAATGGAGTCATACTCCTAAACCATAGCCTCCTACCACACATCATGTTGTGCAACCTCCCAAAAGCTGCAAGGTTCAAAGTTAATCAACTCTGTCATCAACACGATATAACTAAGCCTCTCTAGTGGTACAATCCATCTAAAAGATATATGTGGAGGATCAAGCTACCTGGAATCCTGTACTATGGACCTAAACCACTTAGGCCTTGGCCTAGTGTCAACCGGTTGTGGCTACTAGATATCCGTCTCCTGCTGCAACTCATCCTCAATGACTATAGGATATTGTCCACCTAAATTCCTCTAACCACCAGAACCTGTGCTCTGTGTTTGTACCTATACCTGTACATATGGCTCCTCCAACTTGAATCCTGACTCATGTGCTGGCTACTGCTCTGCTGGTAAGTCCAGAGATCTCTGCAAGGCCCTGTCCTCATCGAACTATACATCTCTACTCACAATGATCCTTCTGCGAGAAGGAATGTAAACTCTATATGCATTCAAAATCTCACTATAACCAACAAGTAACCCCTTCTCTCCAAAAGGGTCCAGCTTCTTCCTATTATCAACATGAACATGCCAATAGCAGACACTTCCAAATATGCGAATGTGACTCACATATGGCCTAGTTCCTGTGAAGACCTCCTCTGATGTCTTCGTCCCCAAAGTTATGTGGGAACACCTATTCTGAATGTATACTATAGTCCTGTATGCCTCAGCTTAGAGGAATAGTGGTAATCCCTAATCAAATAGCATGGCCTTGGCTGCTCCAACCATCGTCCTATTCTTCCGCTCTGCAACTCCATTTTGCTTTGGGGTATGGGGTACAATTTACTCCTTCTTGATCCCCTCTATAAAAAAATACTCCATGAACTCATTCGAGGTGTACTCACCCTCATTGTCTATTCTCAACACCTGAATCTTCTTTCCTTGTTTGGTTCTATACAAGAGTCTTGAATTCTTGGAACCTCTCAAAGACCTTTGACTTGGCCTTCAGGAAATAGATCCATATTTTCTTGGAATAGTCATCAATGAAGGTTACACAGTAACTATAACCATTGAACGAATGGACACTCATAGGTACACATACATTCAAATGCACCAAGTACAAGGGATCCTTAGACTTGTGCTCACTCTGTGGGAAGGGCATCCTGATGTTCTTCCCCAAAGCACAACCCTTGCAATGGTTATGCTTTTCCTTCTATACTTGAGAAAATTCAATGACTACCTGTCTCAAATTCTTTAGTGCTCCATGGTGTAAGTGTGCCATCCTCCTATGCCATAACTCACCTTGAATGTTTCTATTGGTGTAGTCTAGAGCCTTTGTAGGCTCAAAGTGTAATCTATACACTTTCCCTCTCCTTCTTCCAATCACTCGATATACACTCTATGGTCACAGAACTTCATCTAAAATCCCTTGTCCTCCAGAGTGGAGACTGATGTAAGGTTCTTGGTCAGTCCTAGAACATATAACACATCAACAAAACTAAGGGATTTGTCAAACTACCTCTCAAATGAAACAATTCTAACTCCCTGCACTTAATGTGCATCATCACCCAGCTCAACGTGGATCCCTATTCCATGCTCCTACAAGTCTCTAAAGAATATCTTCTGTCCAGTCATGTGACTAGATGATCCATTGTCAATGTACCATGTGTTTCTCCCTATGGTGCTTTCCATGCAATCTATTAAGAAAAAATCCTCATCGAAGTTTTTGCTAAACTCATCCACCTCTGCAAATCCAACCATCTGAGTGTTACTCTTCTTCTTCCTATTTGGGAACTAGGAGGAAAAGTTCCAGTGCTTGTGGCAGATAAAACACTTGACCTTTGACACATCAAGGTTATTCTTAGCATCCTTATTCCTCTTTTCCTTCCCTTTTCTCTTCCCTGTAAGGGCTAGAGCCTCCTCATCCACAATCTATGGGGAATTGCTGGATGAGCTTGATCCTTGACCCATGCAGGTCTCCTCCTACACAAAGTCATCTGATATTCTCTGCCAAACAAGAGCTTCTCCCTAGCCACAACACCTTTGACAAAGGTGTCCCATGGCTTAGAGAATCCATTGAGGGTTATCTGAACTAGCTCCTAATCCACTGTCTTAGAGCCAACAACTCCAAGATCATCCCTGATCTGTGTGAGCCTCATGAGATAAGGAACCACTAATTCTCCCTTGGCCATCTTGGTGCTGCGCATCCTCTCTTGTAACACCATATTTTGGTTCTCGTTCTTTCTTTGGTATAGACTTTCAAAATCCGTACACATCTATGTTGCGGTCTTCTTACCAGAAAGGTGAGGGACGATATGGTCCTTCAATCCATCCAGGATAATCATCATGGCTCTAGAATCAATCTTCTTCCAAGATTCTAGATCTGTAGGATCTGTGGGTGCAACCTTCATGGAGCCAATGTGCTCCTCTGGATCACTAAAATCCAAGATCCTTGTGATCCTTTATTTCCATGTAGGAAAGTTTTGAGCACCGAGGAGTCTATCCTCAATTCTCAACTGCATGGACATAGTGAAGTGAAATTGTCAAACCCTAGATCTGGAAGTCTAGGTTTGTGTCTTCCTATAGATCTGCCCCTGATCTATCATTGCTGCTGCAAATCTCTTAGCTTTAGCTCACCAGAGCTCTGATACCATGTAAAATTTTCCTTTAATATTCAAACTAGGGCTAATAGTGCATGCAATATCTCTACTGATAACCACACACGAATATCTTCTATAGTATGCAGCAAAATATAAAACTAACAAATAGTTCACAATATCACATCACAATAATGACACAATTATTTTGGGTATGGAAACCCCCGAAAAAACCCAACATGGGGAAACTGGTGCAACAGTCTGATATAGATTTTTTTATCAGAAAATATGGAACCTTTACAATCACTACAATTTCACCCAAACCTGGCGAATGCAGTACCTAGCAGAATCACTAGGAAAATCCCAACTAAACCTCAACACCCTCTTATGTGAGTGTACGGTCGTGATCCTGCTGCTCGCTCCTCCGTCTTCCCATATAAATTATATGTTTGACTTTCTCTCCCTGTCTGAATCATGTCTTAGTCGGAATACAAGTGTATGTCCTTTCCACAAATTGATCTCTCTTTTATAACTTTAGTTAAAGTGAAAACCCTAATTTCACTTTCACTTTAACTAGTGTTTCACTAAAGTTAATTTAGATCACTTAAATTTATTTTCCAAAGTAAACTTAGGAAAGTAAATTCAATACAACTGGTTTCCTAATTTAACTCTTTTGCATGCAAGAACACATGCATGTAGGAGGACCTTACTTGTTGTTGCTAGTTTAACACTTGGTTTCTTCTATTGTTTCATGGGTGGTTGATGCCCCTACTAGTGGTAGATCCTCTGGTGGAGTGTCTAGGACCGCCTCTCTTCTGCATTGGCTTTGTCCCCATTTTATGTTTCTATGGTGCCTCTTAGTCAGTTGCATGAGCATGTGGTTTCACAGTCCTTGGATAAAGAAGTTTGTTGGGCCCGAGATGGAAGGGAAGAATTCATATAGAATTATTCCTAAGTAAGGAAAGAAGAGTATAAGAAACAGAAGGACCTGCGACATAGGAAACAACATCAAAGAAGAAGAGAAGGATGTTCCGACAGGTAAAGAGAAGGCGTAGGACAAGGAATCTATATCATTTTTGTAAGCTACGATGGAATCACATAGCAAGAGATGTAATGACATGGCAGAATATTCGCAAAAGCAGGCGTGCAGATAAGGTAACGGCCATAAACTGACAGTAAGGCATGATGTTGAGAAATCAGATGCCCTTAGATATCGTGGGTACAAGATTAACTGGAGCCGATGGAAACCACATGTAAAAAGGCATTTTTGTAAGTCAGGACGATAGTGCATTTTTGGTCATGTATTGCTAAGATAGGAAAGACATCCTGTGGGCTGAAGATGCTATGTCGGCTGGGATAGTGACTGAAGATGAGTATATTAGAGTCTGTATCGAGTCTGTAACAAGCATGTATGGGAATATATCAAGTCTATGATAAGGCTATAAAAGGAGAGACCCAAGCTATAAATGGGTTAGCCAGTTTACTAGTTATCTCATTAGCTATTTCTTGTTTAGACGATTTTGAGCTGATTAGTCGATACAATAGTTTTGAGTAAGTGTCTAGACTCTGGGGAGAGGAACTGGAGATAGAATAGAGGTAGGTAGTTTGGTCACTAAATCTGGATTGTTGTGTGCGTCAAAGTAGTGGTTCTTCAGTTGAGTGTGCAGACAGATAGAGAAGGTTGAGTCGATCTAGGCTATGTGCGGATCACTGAGTAGGAGTTGAGTAGAGTGATAAAGATAGAGAAGAAAATAGAGCATGAGAGGGAGGAGAAATATATAGAGATAGAAGAGAAGATATTTAATAGAGTCTATATCTTTATATACAGACAATAGGTGCATCTATTTCCTCATGCCAATAGAACCTTGTGTTTTTTTCCCATATGGGTTTCCATGTTACATGTTGTGTATATGTGTGAATTTTGAGTAGTTGAGACAAGTGCATATTTACTATGTTTAAAGATTGATTGGTTATTGTGTTGTAAAGGGATAACTATATGAATGATGTATTTCAAGTAATGAATATGTCTGTGATGTCTGTTCACTGCGCATTTGCATAAGATTTCATAAAGAAGGGCACATCATACCCTGTGTTGACAGAGAACATGCAAACCACCAACCCAAATTCACAGTCTTCATTGGAAACCTTGGTGCAGAGCCAAAAACTTAAAACACCCTCCCACACAAACTAAGGAAACCTAGCTCTGGCAGTTACCGATATAACTAAGATATCTCGGGTGAGACGACATATGTTTCGTAGGTGCTGCCACTGGGCTCTGCTCTGTCGGGACAATATCTTGGGATTTGTTGAGATTACCAAAAAAGAGGGCTGAACCTGAGTCGTAGGGAGAAGAAAGCCAACAAATGGTTCCATTGTTGGGACCCTGAAGTGTTGTGGTGAGGGATATGTTCTGGCATCCTACGAAACTGGAGATCCAAAATTGGGTGGATGCAAAAGAGCTAGAATTTGCACTAAAAGAAAGTGAAGGATCTTGGTGGATGCCGAATAAGTGGTTAGAATGGTACATATATTCAGATATTCATGAGATTTTATTTTCTGAGTTCCCCATTGTGTTGTATGAATGGTTTTCTAAGTTGGAAACCCAGTAAAAGAATTTTCAAGGAGGAGAACCGATAGAGTGGACTTCGTTCTTGTTTGAGTGGCTAAAAAGAATAAACAACGCTATATCAAGGGCTGTGGACTTCTAGGTAGACAGTATCATATAAGGATATATCACTGAGTTTGTTGTTGATACAATAACCTCATACAGTGAGGATGAGAAAAAAAAATTTCAAGGACCGCGTAGTCGATATCTCTTATCTTGGAAGACGTGGATCAAAATGCTTATATGTGAAAAGGGCATTTTGCGACTGATAGATTGAATAGAAAAGGGTGGATATGTCTCAGCAAAAACCTAGAGTGAGATGTTCCCAAGAGAAATTGGAACTGAACTAGAACCCGAATTTTTGAGAAGTGGAAGAAGATTCAAGTCCGGCAAAAGACGAAAAACTCTGTTCGAACGAGGCAATTGCGGAACAGAGCAAGAAGAAGAAGCTTACGAGTTTACATCGTACCTAGACGAAGGATCATGTGACGAGGAATATGAGTATCAACAAATATCAGAAGGAGAGGAAGATTCCAAGGAGTCGACTGAAGCTCCAGAACAACAACTTGTACACAAACCGCCTACGGTACCAGAGGTAAGATCACAAGACCTGTATCCAATTATATTTGTAAATACAAGTAGTACTAACACAGTAAATAATGGAAAAGGAAGTTTGACTAGTCCACATTTTGTTCCTACTGTACTAGTGGTCAATACAGTGCTGATCAATCCAATGGCTGGAACTGACGTTAAGCTCCCAATAATCAATTGGAATGGGATGGAATACCCAGAACAACACTGGTTTTTGTGTAACGTCGTTTGGACTGTATGATAGATCCAAGACGAGAACATCAAGAAAGCACAGATGATCATGACTCTACAAGGTTGTGCGCTAGACTAGTATATGAAGTTTTCCATAGTACCTGTGCGAGTGGTCCCAAAGACCACTCAATGATATTCGACTCGGGTTGATTGATGAATTTAAGAAACCGAAGTATGAATCACAATGCATCACTGAGATCAAGGATATCAAGCAGCTACCAACATAATCTGTTTGGGATTTTGACTAGAGATTTAAGACATTAATGGACAAGGTAAGTTTCCAAATGTCGAAAGTGCAACACAAGGAATGGTTCATTGTTTCCTTGTTTCCACACATCCGAACATCGTTGATGCAATAGAAACTTGTGTTGCAGATAGAGGCTCTGGAGATAGAAATGAAGTTAGAAGCCTCTCTATTTGGAGACACTGGCTTGAGCATGATGCAAATTAAGTCGCATCTAGCGAATCTTACGGTGCAGCTTCGGGACATCGAAAGAGGCAAGGAAGTTTAGGAGGAACTATGGTGCACCACGTGCATAATAGATGGGAGCCATAAGGATAATTTCTGTAACAACCCAATTTTGACCCCGTTTACATTCAAGGTACATGATGTATATATTGTAATTATTCATGGTGAGGAGCTAAAGGAAAAATCCCCACCATCGATTTGGTTGTGTTATGTTTCGGCAATTGGGATCGTTACCGATAGTATATCATGCCATCCGACACATTATAGTTCTGGCATCATGTAAACATGCAAAATTAATCCAAAACCTACAACCAGCTACGATGGTGCAATGTTAATGAAAAGGGCATGATTTCCTAAGGATGAGGAGGGGCAAATGTTAAACCATGAGCCTATGGGGAGAAGCCATGTGTCAGCCATTAAAATCCCTGATGTTAGTTGGGCAGTTATTGTTGGGAAGTGGTGGGGGGAAGGACTGTCAGCCCTTGCCACACGCCCACTCCACCAGCTGTCTCTCCACCTTCACGTGGGTAAGAGAAACACCAATATGCCACTCTCTCATCAGTTCTTCTCTCTCTCACGTAGGGACGTTTTTCTCTGTTCTCCCTTCTCTCACCGATTGCTGGTCTGAGTATGGGGTTTTCCCTTCCGTTCACGCAGAGAGTTGGTTCCCTTTTTCCAGTGGTGCTCCTGTTCGGACTTTGTAATGTCCCGGGTAGTCATCGTTGAACTGTGGTTGTTGTCTTCCCCTGATCGATGGTTGCTGAGAGTACATTCACTATGTTGGCTACATTTTCCCCCTCACGTACAGATTGGGAGTCTGTTTCTCCCCCATTAGGGTATGTGTAAGTTTTCCAGTGTCTTCATTGGGGATCATGTGTTGTGGTTTGCATGGTTTTTCGTTGGCTATGGTATTTTCCACGTTTGAGCTGCTGTAGGCTATTGATTGAATCGTTTTGGCCACAATAGGGCCAAGAATGATTCAGGGGTTGCTTTCCCCTACCCAAGTTGTGAATTGCTTATCTGGCTTCATGCATGCAGTGGTTGGTCTTCGGACTGTGCTGGAGTGGGATGAAGGCTTGGTTTGCTTGATAAACCTGGGCGTGTTTGGGAGCCACACAGACAGAGATAGAGGGTTGGATTTCTTCTCCACAACCCTGGAGTGGCATTGGAAAGGGGGGGTCAGGGCCTGAGGGACTGTGTAGCAGAGAAGGGACTAATTTCCTGGTGTTGAGTGTGTGTGGGTGTCTTAGAGGTCAAGCTAGCTCGGGTGTAGGCATCCTTAGCTCTTCTATGAGCTCACCTGCTTAGCATTTAGCTTCTCCCAGCTCCTCGATAGCCTGATAAACCCTATTGTGTGGGCTTGGATGATTTGTGTACCTTAGCTATGTGTAAGCTTGCTTAGTCCCTTATTCCTTGGGGAATCATGCCAAACTCAGGGGTGGCAATGTTGCTGAGAGATTGATGACCATGCTGTTCTATGGTTGGGTGGAACGTTACAGCGACGTAGTTGGTTGCAGGGAAAGTTCTTCATGAGATAAGTATCCTTGTCTATTTCATATCTGCAATTATATTGATGGCTAATGAACTATGATGAACATGTTGAATGCCTAAATGTATGTTTACTTCTGTTGTGTGTGAATGTATCTTAACATGTTTTATGTTTTAAGAATTTTATTTCAGCATTTTATGTATGTTCATGTTCATGGGGCTAGTTTCCTGGATGTTTGATGGTTTGGTAGCGTCCTCTTCGCCATTCGGAGGGTCGGGGATGTTACAATATGGTATCAGAGCCAGGTTGCAGCATGGTCCTGAATGGGATATGAAGATGCAGTGACAGAGCTAAGGTTGCAGCATGGGCTTGAATGGGCCATGAAAGGTCAGCTAGCAGAGGGAGGTTGCCTTCTTCCCAGCAGAAAACAAAAGAAAATATGTGCATGACAAGAGAATGTTGGAAAATTCCTCTAAGGATTGAGACCGTCAAGTCATCGAAGGACTTAGTCTGAAGCCCCGCCGATGGGTCAGATCACCTAAGCCGAAGGCCGTCCGACAAGGACCATTGAATAAAAATCTGAGAAATGTTTCTAAGTGTCCCAACTGTCGGTCGTTGGAAAAGTTTAGAGGATTGCTTCCTCGACGCAGCGGATAGCTTAGACGGATAGACCTCCGATGCAGACCCCGACGTCGATGAAAAATAGGGGAAGAACAAGTTACAGTGTCAACCGTGTTGTCCGTTAATGAGCTGCAACCTCAGAAAGAGTTAGTTGATTGAATAGCTGACATGGAGGTGATGAGTATTTGTTCGGATCGCCGATGCCATCGGCGGAGAAAAGACGAAGGAAAGAAAATTTTGGAAATTTTTTTCTAAGTCCAATCATTGACGATCGGTGGAAGTTAGTTGATTCCATCGGCGATGATTAGATGATGGGAGTGCCGAAACGTTAGCGGAGATCCCGTGAAGGCCATCGAAACGCTGGTTTGCTTAGTCAAGACCATCGGCAAAATTTAGATGATGAACTAGCCCATGCGGCGGCAAGAAAATTGTAGAAACTTGTCCAAGTGTTAAGACCATAGGTGATCGACGAAAGTTAGATGATGGAACCACTGATGAACTATGTCGAAAAAATTTAGTTGATTTTGCGTCCATCGTTGCGGCTAGATAGTGGACTATCGTTTTGACAGATAGAGTCCCCAAACGCTGATGCTGTAGAGGATAGTTGTGCTGATAACTAACCTAGTGGAAAAATTTCCAAAATTTTTCTAAGGCATGAGATCGTCGGCGAATGGAAAATTTTAGCTATTGGGATTACCGATGACTAGAGGGCTGGATCGCCGACGAATAGAAGATGAAGCTACCGAGGCTAGCGAAGTGGATCAACGATCATTAGTTGAAGGGAGAGCCCATGCAAGATGAAAATTCAAAAAAATTTCTAAGTGTGGCATCCATCAGCAATCGACAGAAGTTAGTTGTATTGGTTGCTGATGAACATCGAAAGGATTTAGTGGTTCGTGTGCCTACCATTGCAGAAGTCTAGAAGACTAATCTTTCGACGGATAGAGGCCCCGACCGCCAATGCCGTAGTCGCTTGTGCTTCCGACCGTTGATCAGAAATTGTTAGTTGATCAGGCCGCCAATCAAAAAAAGTTGAGGGTTGTGAAACCGCTGTTGCAGCCACATAAGGAACTATTCACCCGATGAGAAGCGCATCTGAGCGTCGACGCCGCAGCGACTAGAGGTTTTGACCACTGATAGGCTTGTGGTTGCGAAAGACACAGAAGAACCATTGGCCACCATTGCAAAAGCCGAAGGGACTAGCTGCCCAATGTATAGAGCACCCAACCATGGATGCAGTGGTTAGTTGTGTTCCCTGCCAAAACGTTTGGAGCATTAGATCCCTACAGGCCCGACACAATGGATGAAAATAGACAAGAAGGCCGTCGATAAGCCATGGAGAAATTAGTAGTTCTAGCCGTTGAAACGCCAGAAGGAAATAGGTAAACAACTCACTGATGTCGTCCGAAAGCTTAGATGACTATGTACCCGGAACACCGGAAAGATAGAAGAATAGGCCGCCGATGAGCATGGAGAAAACTAGAGATTTTGACCGCTGAAACGTCGAAAACTTAGTTGGAAAAAGGTCCGATGTGGAAAACAAAAAGAAATTTTTGGTTTTCCAAAGTGGAATTTTTCTCAGCAAATTCCAACTATTTTTTAGTGGATTTTCAACAAACTGCCAATGGATTACAGGGCTGAAAAGGAAGAAAATTCCAGGTGGCTGAGGTTGACATTTTAGACTAGAATACATTTGGTAAAAAGCATCATTTTAAAAGTGGTGTGGTTTTCACACCCGAGGTCAGAATAAGGCATGTGGATAGGCATTGGAAAGCTTATCTAGCAGGGAATAAGGGAGAATCACCAGAATTTTGAATGCAGAGTAGAAAAGTACTAGTGATTGCGTGAAAAAGAAATGTGATGCTGTCAACATGGAAAAATCCAGGAATTGCATGCCTAGAGGTAGGAAGACCATGAATTCAAACCAGTTGTTGTGTGGGAGAGGAGTTCCATGCAAAGATGAGGAACTTGAAAAGGGAAATTTCCTTAAACCCTATCTTGCTAATTATAATTACATTTTATAAGTTTTGTACATAAAATGTATGAGGATATGCCTTGCATGCATAGGATATCACATGTTGGTAAGAGTAGTGAGAACTATACATTTATAATGAACCACTAATGGTAAATATTGCATTGGTGTTGGCATTAGTGGAAAAACCAATGACAACCTAGACATGGCTAAGTATGTTGTTGATGCTGATGAATGTGACCAACAACCCTATGAAGAAAGGGATAAAGCAACAAGTCCAGAATCAAAAGTTGGTGAGCAAATTATGCAATCTCCTGCAAAAGAACCAACCAAAATGGTAAAGTCAAGGGTGTAAGTAGGACCCATGAAGGTAAGGGTTTAATTATGACAATTGCATGGAGTGGTAAAAGCAAGAGATTTCATACCATGTGGGTATTTGAAATTTATACTACATTCACATAGAAATGTGTCATGCCTGTATATGTTGTTATGAACATGGTAAGAAAGTGAGTACTGATGGTCTTGATTACGGTAGAGCATCCTATATGAAGTAGTCATGGTTAGGCCATGCATGGTATGTTTGAATGCATAGTACTCCCGAATCAATGCAAGGAAGCATTGAGTGGATATGCATTAAAATATTTCATAAATCTTGTGGTTATGCATTGAATAGATGCATATGAAAAGTATCAGTAAATGTTGTAGATATGAATACATAAGTATGGGTGTAAATGTTGTGATGCATTGCATGAATGCATAGAGATAGTGCATGTATCATTATGAATAACTAATGGCTGAAATGATGAATCGATGACAATTCTGGAACCATTTCAAGAGCTGATGTGAATGCAGGATAGTAAGTGCATGAAGAAGGTAGTCATGATCAATTGGCTGCTGGAAATGCTCTATGGAAGGGAAAAGGGGTACAAATGATACGCTTATGAAGTAGGAGTACCTAAACATTTCATTTAAATTGCATAAATGATGTGACTGTACCCTGTAATTTAAAGTATGATAATGATTGCATGAAGTAAATGGGTTTTGGTAATATTGATGTGATTAACAGCTGGAAGTATTTGAATTTTATAAATTCTGAAAATGATTCAGTGATGGTTGCAACAATGAAAAGGTTATATGCATCCATACTTACCAAGTGTTTGGTTGATTGAAGTTCAGGTTTCAGGTAGATTGTTTGGAGCATGGAAATGTGGGTAAGACCATGACAAAGGCCGAAATCTACCATGTGAAAGATCCAAACCTCATGAGAAGAGTCTCATGGCTATGAAAATAGTTTGTATGCATAATGGGTTGTCAAATTTGAATTTGTGAATTTCGGATTTGAGAAATTGCTGACAACTACTAATCACTATTGGCTTGCATAAGATTGTGTCAAGAGGACACATTGTAAGTGGGTATTCATGTTATGCTAGTAAGGATAAGATTATAATGGGCATAGTGGTGTTACTGAAGCGAACAATAATTTCGCTCACACAATAATCACCAAAATATCTGGAATATCCGATAAGCCATAGGGCAATTGTATATTAATGGTTGTATAGATAAGATAATGGATGATATGTTACAATGGTGGCCCTGCCTTAAATATGGCTTGGGCATTTGAAATGAAGAGACACTTCATTTCATAACCTAACTTAGTTAACCTAATTATTTAATTATTATCTTATTTTATGTTTGTTACATTGCCTTCCCCTTAAGGGAATCTTTGTCCTCAAAGATGTATTTGACATTAATGTCTAATTTATTTCAATCTGTCATTTCGAAATTCTTTCCTCTTTGTATTTGCAACATTTGAGGAGATGAGCCGATACGAATTACGGATTCCCCAAGAGAATTGTCGCATTGCATCCGTTGTGGTCCATCCCAGATCTATTTTTATCGGAGCTCTGAGATATTTTTGTGGAATGATTTGTCTCGATTGTTGCTTAGTATGTCGATATTTTCGCATATCCACATAAGTCTTCTGTGAATATTCATTTTGACCGTGTCGTTGGTCAAAATGACGATTATAATTAGGATGTCTATAAGGTATAGGTTTCGTTTGTTCTTCTTTCCTTTGGACTGTGACGAGGACTGTCTTCACTTCCTCGATTTGTGCTTCTTGGTTACGATTCTGGAACTTTTCGATTCCTTCCTCTTGCGACTTTTCTTTAATTTCTAGCTCCTTGATTTGGTTATGTGGTTCCTGATTACTATTATTTACACACTGGTTTTCTTCTTGCTTTTCTAGTGATTTTCCTTCGGGGTCGTCACCGGATTGTTCCCTCTTGCTTTTGTTTTTCAATTTTTTTATTTTTGTAATCAGGGTTTTGTTGTGATTTCTTAATCTGAAAATTTCTTCAGAATTGTTGGATATTATTTTATTACTCTTTGCGATCTCTAGTTTGTGTTCTTTTTTAGAGTCGCTATTTTGTTGTTGAAGAACTTTTATCTGTTGTCGATACTGGTCAACCACTGATTCTTGATCTGTTAATTTCTGTCGTATGTGCGTCAGTTCTTCATCCTTGTTGTTAATGATTTTGTTCAAGCG
>LPNX010775955.1:0-20030 GCA_001517045.1 Pseudotsuga menziesii
TTACCTTTTGAAACAAAAGACTTCCCTGGGTTGACAATGAATTTCGTAAACTCTGTATGTTGATAACAATCTATCTGCATTTAGGGTGCTCGACAGGATCAATCTCAGAAGATCATCTTGAATCCATTTAACTTCTTTGAATGGAAAGTAGAGATGGAGATACTGTTGAGAGTGAAATGCCTCTATAGAGTGACTATGGAAATAGAAGTAGAGCCCAATGCAGCTGCAGAGAAAATTAAATGGCACAACAGGAGGGATGAGGCCTATGGTCTCCTGTGTCTGAGCATATCCAGAGACCTCCTTTTCCATCTTGAAGGATTAACATCACCAAATGAAGTATGGGAGAATCTTGTTGATATTTTTGGTAATACAAATGAGATGAGGGGACATCAAATTGAAAATGAATTGATCTCCCTAAGTCCCAATAGCTTTGAATCCCTGCAACTCTATTTTTCCAAGTTCAAAGCCCTTGTTTTGCAGCTAAAATAGTGTGGGATCGAAAAGAAGGAGGAGAAACTATTTTTTTCCATACTCTTGAAGCTTGGCCTTGACTATTCAGTGTTTGTCTCGACCTTCCATGCCACAAAGTTGACAGCTTGAGCCTGGAAAATGCCTAGCCTTGCAGATTTCATGGAATCTCTCACACAAGAACAAGATAAATTGGTGATGATGGGCACCATCAAACCTTCCAAAGACCAAGCTTTGGTTGCTGGAGATTCGAGGGTGGATTCAAAAGGAAAGAAGAAAGCTAAGAAGCCACCTGAGCAAAAGAGAGACAAGAACAAGTCTCTAGAGGAGCCCCAAAGCTCCAAGAACAACCCCCATAAGAAGAAGAACAAAGGAGAAATGAGCAAGTGCGCATACTGCAGTAAGGGAAATCATCCTGAAAGATCCTGCATGAAGAATCAAATTGACATGCTGACCCAACTCCTGAAGAATAATGGCATCTCCCTTCCTGACAACTCAAAGAAGAGGGAAGGAGGATCAAATTCAGAAGACAGAGAGAGATTTCATGCATTGGTTGCTGGCACATCAAGCTCACCTAGTTTCATCATTGATTATGGAGCTTCAAGACATATGGTTTTGACCAAGGAGGCATTCACCTCACTTGACATGTCGAAAGTTCCACCAAATGTACTGGGAGATGACTCTTTCATTGAAAGTTTGGGCAAAGGGAGGATTGATCTTGACCATGGTAAGTTCAGCAATGTATTGTATGTTCCAGGTCTTCCCTCTAACCTCTTATCAGTGTATCAGATGACCCACACAGGGTCTCTAAAGAAGGTCATATTCTCCCTTGATTAAGTTGAGATCACAGAGATCTCAAGTGGTAAAGTCATTGCAAAAGGAGTTGCAAATCACACTTCGAAGGTATACATGTTCTCACACTTCCTACCCTACTCAAACCCCTCTGCTCTTCTGATTCATGCTAATGAGGCAAGCAAGCTTTGGAATGAAAGATTTGGCCACCTTAACTATAAGTATCTTTCTGATCTTAGTGAAAAATAAATGGTCATAGGGTTACCAAAGATTAAGTTTTTCAAAGGAGTCTGTCAAGGTTGCATCTTAGGAAAACACCCAGAGCATAAATTTGAGAAAGCTAGTCATGAGAGAACCTCTGCACCTCTTGAGTTGATCCACAGTGATGTTTCTAGCCCATTTCCAAATATTTCAATGATTCAGGCCAAATATGCATTGACATTCATAGATGACTTTTACAGGTATTGCTGGGTTTACTTCCTGAAGCACAAGTCTGAAGTTTTTGGCCTCTTCAAAGTCTTTAAGGCTTTGGTTGAAAACCAATCTGGGAGGAAACTCAAGGTCCTCAGATCTGAAAATAGTGGTGAGTATGTCAAGTCTAATTTCATTCAATATTGTGTAGATGTAGGTATTCAAATGCAGCATTCTATCCCTTACACACCATAGCAAAATGGTGTTGCTGAGAGGAAGAACATATCACTGAAAGAGATGGCAACCTGCATGATGGAGGCTAATACTTTGCCACCAAATTTTTGGGCCGAAGATATAAACTGTGAAGCCTATATTCATAATAGGGTGCCTCATAAACATCTTGATGGTATGACTCATTTCGAAGCATGGAGTGGGCACAAGTCAGATGTGACCCATTTTAGGATTTTTGGCTCAAGGGCTTGGGCTAGAATTCCAACAGAAAAGAGGAAGGATTTGTATCCCCAAAGCCAAGAGTGTCTATTTTTTGGGTACTCTGAATATTCAAAATGGTACAAGTTGATAAATTTGAGCACAAACAAATCCTTCATTGAAAGGAGTGTTCAATTCCAAGAAGAGCCTTTAGCAGCAGTGGAAGTTGGAGAATCCTCTTCACCACCAGAACCATTGAATGTAAGTGAAGAGATAGTTGAGTTTGATGATTCTTATATTTATAAAAATGATGATTTAATTGCAGATCCTAACAGTCCTACAAGACCAAAATGGGCAGCAAATACAATTCATGCAGCTGGAGAACTAGCTGGAAATCCTAATGATCCTAGGAGGACTAGATCTCAGTTTGAGAGTGATCTATGTATGAAAGACCCTTTGTTTGCAGAGAAATGCTATCTGATGGTTGAATCAGACCCATATACATATGAAGATGCAGCACATGATCCAAGATGGAAAAAAACCATGAAAGAAGAGTTCAACTCACTCCAGAAAAACAACACTTGGGAGCTGGTTGATCTTCCCCCGGGGAGGAAGCTAGTTCAGTGTAAGTGTGTTTACAAAACCAAATTTGCTGCTCATGGTTCACCTTTGAAATATAAGGAAATATTTGTATCCAATTTCTACTCATAGGTACATAGCATAGACTACAATGAGACCTTTGCACCAGTGGCAAACATGGACTCCATCAGGCTAGCTTTAGCCATTGCAACTTCGAAGTAGTGGGAGGTGCATCACATGGATGTGAAGTGTGCTTTCCTAAATGGAGATATTACTGAATATATTTACATGCAGCAGCCTCAAGGATTTGCTACTAATCCATCTCTTGTGTGCAGGCTAAAGAAATCATTGTATGGGCTTAAGCAAGGCCCCAGGGCTTGGTATGCCAAGATTGATAGCTTTTTGCTATCATTGAATTTTGTTTGATGCAAGTCAGATCCTAATGTCTATTTGAAGCTGATTCATGGTTCATTAATTATTATTGTCTTGTATGTTGATGACCTTCTCATTACAGGAAGCTCAAAGGATGAAATTTCCTCCTTGAAGGATGCAATGAACCATGCATTCTCTATGACTGATTTGGGGTTATTGAGTCAATTCTTGGGGCTCGGGATTGCTCAAACCAAACATGGAATAAAAGTACATAAGTCCAATTATGCCTTGGATTTGTTGAACAATTTCAACATGAAGTATTGCAAGCCAAGCAAGACTCCCTTCCTTTCAGGAGTTAAGCTTGAAGAAGTTGATTCTTCACCTATGGTAAACAATACACTTTATAGGAAACTGATTGGGTGTTTGATGTACCTCACACATAATCAAAATGATATTTATTATGCAGTAAGTGTGGCTTCAAGATACATGGATCAACCTCATGAGATCCATTGGAGAGCAGCCAAAAGGATCCTTAACTTTGTTCAGGGAACAAGGACTCATGGGATCTTCTACAAAGCTAAATCTGATCTTGATTTGATTGGGTTTACTGACAGTGATTGGGCAGGTGAAAACACAGATCAAAAGTCAACATCAGGATATGTGTTCATGCTTGCTGAAGGACCAATCAGCTGGTCAAGCAAGAAACAGAGTGCCATTGCACTCTCATCTACAAAAGCAGAGTACAGAGGAGTTGTAAATGCAGCAACTCAATGTTTATGGTTGCAGGGGTTACTTGGTGAGTGTGACTTTGAATCAGAATACTCAAATACTATCTATTGTGATAATCAGAGTACCATTCAAATATACAATGATCCAATTCAGAGACAGAGAACCAAACACATTGAGATCCATATGCACTACATCAGATAGCCTGTGCATGATGGCACCATTCACCTACTCTTTTGTTCATCTTCAGAACAAGTAGCAGATATCTTCACCAAAGTTTTTTGTGAGAAGACATTCAACAATCTAAAATCACTGCTAGGGATTTTTGATCATGCTATGAAGCATGAGTGATGACAAGATTTTCAAATTTTGTTTTACTGTCCATGTTTAAGGGAGGATTTTTCCCACTGGGTTTTTGCCTCTTTCCTTGGTTAAATGGACATGCAGTATGTAAAGGGTGACTAAGCCTTGTTTCTAGGCCCTATAATTTTTTGATATTTTACTCGTAATTCAGGCTTAAGGGGGGATGTTAGAATAATCAACCCATAGTTAGCCACCTTAGACATTAATTAATCCATTTTTTTCTTATTTTCCTAGTTTCCATATTCCACCTTATGCAAGTTGTCCTCCACATGTCCAAAGTGGTCAAACTTGCTAAAATTGAGTCATGGAGTGCTTGGGAAACCACTTGGAATCAAATATACTTTATTCCTGGCCTTCCTAGCACATGTATGCTTTTTCTGCTTTATTGCCTGCTTTTGCTGAGTTTTAAGGCAATTGGGAAAGTTTGACTAGGTGAACTTAACTTTTTTTTTGTCCTCATCATCCTCCACTCTTTTCTCCTAAGAAAAGAATGTATGAGTTGTCCTTCCATAATCTTTTAGCTTTCCTAATTTATTTTTTCAATTCGTGAGCTCCTAGACAGATTTGGAAATTGCTTTATGCACCTATGGGGGATTTGCTTAGATTTAGTAAGCCTGCTTTTGACCAAATTCGAATGGCATCCTTATGCATTCGAATATATCATGTAATTATTTATTGTGGCATCCTATGAATTCACAGGGTTGGCTATTGTACACTTATTCAATACAGATTAGTGTTTTGCTCCATATTCAGTCTCCTTTGTGTGTAATTTGCATGTGTAATTGGCAATTTTTGTGAGTGTAATTGTTCTAGCACCTAGGTTCAATTTGCACATTCCTTCCAAATATTGATCTTGCCCCTGAATTCCTTAGATCTTATCTGAATCATGGGGATGGATGTCATTCTTGGGAAACAACCGCCATTACTCACTGGTTTGCCTTTCTTGGACATAGGTTGAGACCCGTCCCCCTTGTTAGCCTCTGCCAGCTCCTTCCTTTTCATGCTAGGAGCCCCATCATCCTAGGTGGGATCCCCTTGCCCTAGGGCCACCATGGCACCCAGCAGGAGGCCAAGAATCCGGGCATTGCCTGCAGCCCAGCGCCAGCAAGGAACAGCGTGCCTTGATCAGCACTTCTGCGCTCCTTTTCAAACCCTCGCCAGCCTCTCTCCAGTGTGACCTCTCCTTCTCTTTAAAATTATTCATCGGTCTTCAATTAATATTTAACAAGTTATAACAACATAATTTGCATATTATTCTATAAAATTAACTATTAAAAAATTATAATAATTTTTTTGTCAAAAAAAAATTCATAATAAAGTTATAATCATATAAACATTTATCATATCAACATGTTGTTTTATACATTCAAACATGATATAAATGAATGTGTATGATTCAATATATATACATAACTCATTCATAATTAACATACATCTTTAATATTATTATTATTCATGAATTTAATTTATATGCATAACTAACATATTTTTTTCATATAAATATCATTCATGAATTTAATTTATTTTAAAAGTACAAGATTATATATATACATTAGTTTGACATTATGATATTAAATAAAATTGAGTGAATAAAAAATTTTAAATTAAAGGACTTGAAAAATGACATTATATTATTTTATAAAAAAAGTGAAAAGACATTTTTATGAATTATGAGTACTTTACTTGAAAATGACAATAATATTATTTTATGAGAAATTGAATTGTGAGTACTTTACTTGAAAATAACAATAATATTATTTTATGAGAAATTGAATTGTGAGTACTTTACTTGAAAATAACAATAATATTATTTTATGAGAAAGTGTGAAATGACTTTTATTGTGAGTAATTTACTTGATGACTTAAAAGTACTTATAACACTACCTTGGTTAACTATGGGTTTTCATCCACCATAGAAAATGTGACAAATAAACATTCTTAACTCATACAATGACACCTCAACCATGGGGGATGATGTAATCTACTAGAATGTAATTGGTTGATTTTTATAGTACAGTTTGGTCCTTTTGAGGCCCATTTTTTACCTCAAAATATCTCTAATGGGAAGCTACGTGGACGAGGAAAGCTGCGCAAAAGATGTCACCTGCGTGGAAAAGGGAACTGCGTGGAAGGAAGATGCCAGCAGGGTAAAGCAGTAACACAAGTGTAGAATAACAGCCGAAAGCGACAGGAATATCGTGGGTTTTGAAGTTGGATTAAGTCGGTGGATGCCACACGAGTGAACGCATGCTGTAAGTAAGGTCGTTAGTGCCTCGTGTCAAGTCATGATCACCACAGCTGTAGCCTAAGGGGAGGCTGATGGTGACAGTTAACAAACTTCCTGTATGCATTCGACCCTGCATTGTCATGTTAAATAGTATTAATAGGAGGGATTCAATAGTTAGAATGTTGCTTTTTAGATTAGTATTTGATGTTAGCTACTCTGTGATAGCTTGGCGATCACTGTTAGTTTCTTTAAGTGAGTTAATAGAGGAAAGATCTATGAGAGAGCTGAGGGAAGCTGTGATATCTTAGTGGTAGAGTAGTCGGAAGTCTGCAAGATGCAGTCAGAGGTAGTGCAGTAGAAGAGAAGATCTGCTAGAGAGGTTGATCCAAGTTGTGTGTGGATCAGTAGATGGTAGCAGTAGATAAGGAGAAATAAGATAGAAATCATGAGAGAAAAAGATAGTCTGAGCATAAAGCTAGATCTAGGATAGTCTGTAGTCAAATGCAGGTGGAAGGCACCATATATTTCTCATGCCATATGAAGAGCACCTTGTGGTTTTTTCTCGGATGGGTTTCCACTTGAATTATTCTGTGTGTTGATGATTGCATGTGTATGTTGTTTATTGTTTGTCTTCATTCTTATGTTTACAATGCAAGTCCCGTCATGATTGAATGAATGTCGCACTCTCAATAGAAGTCCGAATGTATGAATAGGTTCTTATGCATAGCAGTTGAATATTAGTTTATGTTTACGTCGCAATCGTTGTTGCGCGTCTGTTATATTGCGCCTGTCTACTAGCTTGCTTTTATATTCAGTTATGTCGAAGTAATAACGCCAAATTTTGTGTCACATCGTTAGTATTTAATGAAATATATGTGTGGTGCATGCTATAGTTCGGCGAAAATGACTCCATCCTTGTGCCTTAATCGAGCTCCTTGGATGCACGCCAAGGGTCTATAATCCCTCAACAATCACAAAAACATGGTTCTGACGGTTACCCATCGAAGAGATATATCGGGTGAGACTATGCCTACTCTGCGGTCGTTGCCAACAGTGCTTGCTCTATTGGGTCGGTATCTCGGGTGTTTGTTGGATTGACCGACTGTGCAGAACCTGGGTCATGGGAGTTAGGAAAAGTGGAAAACAAATGGTTCCGTTGCTAGGACCTTATTGATCAAAACAAGGGAAATGTTGTGGCACCTGACCAAGAGTGAAGTCAAGGATTGGTTAAAGTCAAAGACGTTGATATTCGTGTAGAAGGAAAGCGAGGGTTCATGGCTGAGCCTTGAAAACTACCATTACAGCAATATCTATATTAGGATATCCATGAAATTTTTTTCGTAGAATTATTCGTTGTATTGCAAGAGTGGTTGACGGAGTTAGTGACCCAGCAGACTAACTTCTAGTGAAGAGGAGTAGTTGAATGGACCGACCTATTGATACAAGAAGTAACGCAAGTAAGTAACCCTATTTCAAGAGTTGTTGATTTTTGGATGGATAGCATATTAGAAGGATATGTTACTGAGTTCATTGTTGAAGCGATAACCTCGTATAGCGAGGCAAAGAGACATTTTTCCCAACGACCTCGGGGAGGGTACCTTATGTCTATAAACCTATGGATTAAAATGCTCCTTTATATAAAGGGTATTTTACAACTCAGTGATTAAGTCACGCAGTCTGTGAAGGGGATATGCTGTGTAAAATTTAGGAGTAATATGGAAGGTAGTAAGAAGAAATGTTCCTAGAAAGCTCAGGAGATGAGTTGGACATTGGAGTATTAAGAAGCAGAAGGAGGTTTCGGTCAGGAAAGAGGAGGAAGGTAGCAGAAGGTAGGAGGGCTTATAGACTGCCCAGGGAAGGTGGATATGGATGTGAGTCACACCTAGATGAAGGGTCTCGCGACGAAGAGGAGGACTATAGTCTGATTTTTGAGAGAGCAGAATTAGAAGAGTTGACAGAGACACCAAGGACAGGATGTTACTACGACATTCCAAGAAGATCACCTAAAGTGAGACCTAGAATTTCCTCACCTAAACCGTGTGTGAACACTAGTAGTCCTAGTGTTGGGACTAGTGCACAAGGAATCCCATCAGTGATCCCAGTAAATCCAACAAATCCCAGGAACCCAGTGAACAACCCTAGCACCATCCTAATGGTGGGGACAGATGTTAGAATAGCCCTGGTTCCTCTGTGAGGTAGTATGGATGGTTCGCCTCGTTAACAATGATGACATCCAAAAAGTGCAGATGATTATGACTCTGTGGGGCCGCGCATTAGATTGGTATATGTAGTACTGCATAGTACCACTAGGGAAGCCGTAGAGGACTCTTGAGGAGATTCAACTTGTAATGATCTCAGAATTCATAAAGCCACAATATGAGTCCCAATGTATAACTGATATCAAGGAGATTAAGCAGCCTCTGACAAAGATAGTATGGGACTTTTATCAGTGGTTCAAGATGTTGATGTCCAAAGTAAGCTTCTAGATGTCAGACGTGTAGCATAAAGAGTGGTTTATTGTTGCGCTACTACCACACATTAGAGGGCCACTAATGTAGTAAAAGATTGTGATGCAGACAGAGGCATTGGAGTTGGCAATGAAGCTAGAGGCTTCACCTATTGGAGATGGTGCTGTAGGAATGATACAGATTCAGTCACAATTGGCTAATCTGACTATTCAACTCCAGGACATAAAAAGAGGGAAAGAGGTGTAGGAAGACCTCTGGTGTACACGATGCCAGACCAATGGACGTACCAAAGATGATTGTCCATTATATGAACTACATCTTATCTGGTGTACCAAACCCATTGAGTACCTAGGGGCTTCCCTGGTGCAACATCTTCCAGACAAAGGGACACCATGACGTAGAATGCATGTTCCTCCAGAAGACGGTATGTACCCTAGCTAGTCTGTATTGTAAATTTTGTAGATCTATAGGCCATGATGAAAAGGATTGTAGGGCCTACCAACTTATGAAAGAAAAAACAGTACATTCCTATATAATGAAGAATGAGGAGAAAATAAAGATTGAACAAGATCGAGCTTAGTTCTAGGCTGCACCTCAGTTTCATCCTGTGCAGTAGTTCCAGGTTGCGCCTCACTTCCAGCCTGCACAGTAGTTTCAGATGGCGCCGCAGTTTGAAAATGCCACCCCGTATAACCCATATCAACAAGAGTATCAAAAACCACAATACCTTCCACAACAAACACACCCTCAGTTGAGGGGGGCAGAAATTATAGGGGCTGAGGAGAAGGAGGATTTGGCCAAGGAAGAGGACTAGTGGTATGCGACAATTGTGGAGCACAAGGCCACTATGCTAGATACTTCCCTGAACCTGCAAAGACTTGCTCATATTGCAGAAAAGAACACAATGTGGAGAAATTTCCACAACTTATTGCTATATGGCACTCCCGGACGGTTGTAGCAGCTAACCCAACACCAAATCCTGCACCAAATGCTCCCAACCTGAATGCTAATGCCAATATACAGATGATAGTCATAGAACCACAAGAACCAAGTGTAGCTGTGGTAATAAGGGGAGGTGCCACGATGGGTGCAGATCAAGCGACACAGATAGAGCCTGCAGCATAAACACAACCATAGGTGCAACCCACTGCACAAAACAAAGAACCATTGGATGTTCAAAATTAGAAGCACATATTCATGGATGTATGCCTAGAGTTTGTTGGAACAGAGTAGCCATCCACCTCATGCCAAGTGAAAGATATGCATGAGAGATTTCGGAAGATAATCGAGCAACAAACCGCAAGCAAGAGTGTAGATAAGGTTAGTAAGCTCAAACCATTCCTGTCAAGTTGTTTGGCACTAATACAAGATAAGGATGCACTTGTAGAGTTGGAAGCACTGATAGAAATGCTTTTGGAGTAAGACCAGCCAGCATAGAAGGTTAACAGTGTCAAGACAAAGTTCAAAACGAGACATGAACTTAGGATGTCTGCGCAAATTGGTGATTATGACATGGACTATATCATCCTCGACCTGGGCTCCGATGTTAACATCTTAACACGCCATACGTGGGAAATAATGTGCAAGCCACCCCTAGAATGGTTCCTAATTCAATTAAGGCTTGCTAATCAGGAAAAGGTCCTTCCCATTGGTATACTGAGTTAGGTCCAAGTGGATATTGAAGGATTGCACACTTTTACGGACTTCAAGGTCATCAATATAGTAGATGACACAAACCCATGTCCCACACTACTGGGGATCAATTGGGAGGTAGGAAATCAAACCATTATAAACTTCAAAAGAAGGATCCTATCGTTTGAAGATGATGAGATGAGGGTAGTTGCACCCCTCGACCCACTGAAAGGATAGAGATACATGGAACCTGTGTTCAACAAAGGGCAAGATGATCACCTTGATAACATCTATAATGTCACTTCCCTTAGGGAGGATTATATTAATCCTACTATGGATGGTAACCTATGCTCGAAATGTGCAATTTCATGTACATCAGACTCAAGAGAGGCACTTGAGAACTCGAAGAACCAATTACATGAAGTCTCTGTGAGGAAATGTGCTAGGATAACTAAGTCTGTCCGAAGAGTGGGAACTTATTCCCGACCACTTCCCACATATGAAGGACTACCCAACTTGGAAACGTTCTTGACGGAGTTTGAGAAGCTAGTAATGAAGCCAAAACGGCTACCTGCGCTAGAATTTGTGCTAAAAGCTACACTCGTGCGATGGTGGGGTATGCACAAGATCTCGATAACTAAATGGCTGTAGTGCTGATGACAACTAGAAGTAAGTTTTAGAGATGAGGTCACAACTGTGGCACAAAGGTATACATGGCTATCAGACCCTGTTGAACACTTGGAGCAGTGTTCCACGGTGTTCTCAAACTACTCGTGCTAGGAGTGGATCCACCACTTCATTCATACTCTCAAAATGGCAGCCATAGGTTGGTACGCATATATGGATTTGTGCCAAGAAACAAAGGAATGGGAAAAGGTTGTGCAGAATTTCACTTGCACATTCTAGTGTGCAGACGACAAGCCGACTAAGAGACAGCTAGCGGTCAGTGCCAGACAACTGGCAGACTCCGACAGACCGTTAAAGGCACAAGGATTCAACAAGATTTGGCACTCGCGACAGCTCAGTAGCATTAATTTGGAAAGTTTGAGAAGAATGGAGGCATGCTTTTTGGTCCCATTCGCTGTATTAACCTTAATTTCCTTGACAAGTATAGACCTGAACCTAAGTGTGAGAGTAAATGCGATGAAGGATGAGCTCATATGCTCCATCAGATGGCCCATAATTGTGTCCAGTCACCACCTGGATGCTCAATCACCTATAAATATCAGTCGCCTCTATCATGGTAACCCTTACATTACCTTACTAAGCCAAGAGACCAGAGAGCTGAGCCAACTGAGCTAAGAAACCTTTAGAGTGAACCAAAAACCTACCTCAGCATCGAAGCACATGATTGTTCAGTTATCCAGTGATAGTGAAGACTCCACTGTTTCACCAGCCTCATCCTACCCAATATTGGAAGTGCCATACATCCCTCAACCTAGTAGGTCGACCAATAAGATGAAGAAGATGAAGGCTAAGCCGAAGGCACCCCCGAAGCCGAAGGCACCGCAGAGGCCACCATGCCCGCCACTGGCAGGAGGCCAGTTGAAGCAGGTACCTACAACCCAGCCACCATCACAACTGGATGGGGTACAAGTGTTTGTCGCCAGAGCTCCATTGAGTGTGAACCTCCTTGCTTTCTCTGGCCCCTTAGTGAAGATACCCAAAGCCCGTAGAGCCGACCTGGTTCTGCTACCACCACCACCACCAGAAGTAGAGATAACTGATGAAGAAAAGAACTTGCTACCTCCATATGTGTCACAGAGGAATCCAGGCACCGCAAGAGTGCCAGTGGATGCACATGAACTTCTAGAAGTTCCCACCATCCCAGAAGGTGTCCCACAATCTCAAGATACCATCATTCCCAAACTTCAATACTTGAAGTTTCAAGACTACGACACCAGGAAACAAGAGGAGCTGGCCAGAAATCAATTCATGGTCTCAGATCTTGGTGAGGCATCGAATGAAGATGTCATTTCTACAATGGAGTGGGCACGCAGATTGGAGCAGTCAGGTATCTTAAGCCTGCTCCTTATGCCACATTTAGGCCACACTACCCCAATCGGGATGTATGTCAAATAGCTTTTGGTATGCTTCCATGGAGGCTACCTATGGCTGGACAAGCCGTATTGGGTAACAGTGGACCTGTTCTTAGCCATCATGGGTCTCCCATGGCAAGGAGTCAACCACCACAAGGATGAGGAAAAACTAGATAAGAACGACATGAAGAGAAAGTACAAGCTTGTTCGCAGTGCAAAGGGATTCCTTATTAGCTTTATCGATGACAGTGTTGTAAGGGCTGCAACAAAAATATTGTGCAGTAAGGTTCTGCGCAAGATGTGGCCTACTAAATGCACTGCCACAACAATAGAGCTAGCAGAACAGTGTGCGCAAGGAGTGCACATTAATTGGTCCCCGTTCCTTCTGAACGAACTGATGGACGACGCGGTTGACATGCAGGAGCTTCCCATAGTGAAGTTCCACTTCTCGTGGCTTTTAATTCTGATCTCGTTTGCAACATGGACTCCTCCACCAGATTATCAACCCATGGATATCCCAGTAGAGCTCCTTGGCACACCATTCCAGAACCTTTGGGACCACAAAGACAGCAAGCGCAATCCTGATACAAAGCTTACATTCTTTCTCCAAGGATAAAGGCTTAGACAAATTGTGCGCAAGCAATATTGAATGAAACCTACAACGGTGGCCAATTATCTGTTCATTCACTTCCAGGAGGGGCCGCACAACATCATCCTACATCTACACAATGACCCCAAGAATCAGGCACAATCGACTTTCTTCATCCTCAAAGATGCATATATCGAGAGGGAAATCAAAGACTGGCCCAAAGAATGGATTAGCCAGCGTGTGGAGGTACTCAAGGAACAACAAGTGCAACAAGGGGTTCCGTAGCAAAAACTTCCCCAGGACCGTGCCAATTTCAATGCCTAGGAGCATTAGGATGATTCCTAGGAAGAAGAAGACAATGAGCAAGTGCAAGAACCATCCAACAATAGTGATGAAGACATCCCTGTTGAGGAGGTGGTGCGCACTGAAAGAAGTAGAAAAAAGAAAGGGAAAAGAGACCATGGATGAAGATGCAGAAGCTTTGGGCATCCTGTATAGGAAAAATCAATGGGCTAATCAACCCCAAGTCCTTAGCATTGCATAAGAGGATCTGACTCTTCTTAGAGAGGCGGTCACCGAAGTAGCCAAGAAAACTTTGGGTAAAATCACGAGCAGGAAAACCAACTAGATGACTTCACTCACTATGAAATTTAAACAACTAGCAGAGGTCATCACAGAAGTGTGCGACACCATGCAGGCTGAGACCTATGGTGCAGACCCATCAGACACTTTGGTGACGCTGGTCCTGCTCTCCCCCTTAAGAATAGAAATGCCCACGTACGAATTTTCTATAGAAGAAGTAGAAAAAGAGGCAAGTGTCCATAGCTTGGACACATTAACTTTGGATTTCTCTAAGCTAACCTTGTCGCAAATATATTCCATTCAGCATTCTGCAGCTACAGAGGTGAGAATCTGAGAAAACATGGTTGCATATCAGGCATCCAGGAAGGCACAGAAGTGCAAGCAGGTCATCAAGCGGCAGCAAGAAGACCTAGCAGCACAAGCGCAAAAGCAGGCTTCACTGGAATAATCCATAAGGGAGGCAGTCGCAACACTGTTAGAGGATAAGGAAGAAGAGGAGGCAGAACTTGTCCAAAAGCTGAGGCAGATATCCAAACTTGTCACAGATCTGACGAAGCAGGTTCAGGAGCTAAAGGCCAACCAGCAGCCAAGCACGCCCCCCTGAAGTTGTGCAGCAAAGGCAACAATAGAAACATCAAGCTGTTGGTCGGCTTAGGGAAGCCGAAGAGGTATGCATACAGGCCATGGAAACAATTGTCACAGTATGGGATCAAATCATTGAGGATGAGACTATGGAGTAGCTTGTCGAGCAGGCACGACAAGCAGAACAACATGTAGTGGCAGTAAAAGAATAAATTAAGAAGCTGCCAATAAAAGATAATATTGCCAAAGGAACTTAGCTCAAGAAGCTCTAGGAGCAAGCACAAACCCTACGCGAGAAGGAAAGCAAGTGTAACCAAGAGACAACTGAGAAACAAGCCAAAGCTAAAAGGGTGACAGGGCTAATTTAGCATGTCCAACAAAGGATCCACAAGCTGATGTAGGTAGTGGCAAATGCATCGTTAGAACACCCTAGCTCCGACCAAGTGTAGGAGTTAGAGTAGTAGACAAAAGAAGCCCATCGGGAGATAGAAAGGCTTACTCCCATTTTTTTCCAATTCCAATAGAGGCTTGGCAGTGCAGATAAATCTGGGCCTGGATATGTCCAGGAAGAGGAAAAGGTAGAAGACAAGGAGAAGGCAGCTGAAGAGGAGAAGGGAACTGAAGCAGAAGAGGAGAAGGAAGCTAAAGAGAAACCTATGGAAATAGACTCTTCAGGTGAGGCTAAAGAAGAAATTGTATAACTCCAAGTTTCATCATCCAAAAATTTTCTAAGTATGGGATGAGCTCACAGTGCAGGAAACACTACCAAAAAATAAAAATAAAAATCAAAGAAAATGTCACACAGGTTGCGCCACCTACTATGTCCATTGATTAGTGGCTCGGGATGAGCCACATGTGAATGTTGGGGGCCTGTTGGGCCTAGGCAAAGTGTAGAGGAAATAAGTGCAAGTGAATAAATGTGCAAGAATCAGTCCACAACGCAAGCATATGAAAGGAAACTATGCAGAATGCATGGACAAAGGAAGCTGTGTTAGTTTTTCAACATTTTAAACTAGCATTATGTTAGGATCTTTACTGAGAGAATAACAAGTATAGCAATCAAACACAAGAGACAATGAACACAATGTTTTTGATCGGGGAAACCATAAATGGAGAAAACCCCGCAACTTCCTCAAAGATAGAATCACCACAAGATGTAAGACCCAAAAACAGTAAGATGCACTCCCAACAGCAGTAGTCTTCTTCTTTTGTCTAGTCCCAATATTTCCTTCCTCACTAATGCACCACACTTGAGTAAGTGAGTGATGTGTAGTACAAGTGATAAATAGAGAGACTCTCACTCTCTATTTATATTCTTCTATTCACTTAAAGTGCACTCAATCATGTTGGCCCAACTTAACAATTACTTACTAGAGCCTACATCTCAATGAGTGTATAATAACCCTAGTGCCCCGAAACTGTGGGGACTTTAACAATGACTTGACAAGACTTGTTTACATTATTAATATTCATGATCGGAACATTGGGGCATGACAACATGACTCAAATACATAATATAAACATCCCGGAATAAACATCGGGTTACAATATACAAGATACATAGAAGAATACATTCTGAAGTTACATATACATCAACACTCCCTCTTAACTAGGAAGGTATTCTTTCGACACAATTTTCAACACTGGTCTTCTTCTCTGGATCAACTGGATCATCTTCATCTTCGGATCTGGATCATCTCTCAATCTGGATCGTCATAGAACATCATCACTCGATCTGGATCTAGATCTGGATCATCTCTTGATCTGGATCATCATTGCTAGATCTGGAGCATCACTCGATCTGGATCTCTCGGAGTCATCATAACTGGATCTGGATCATAGCTTGATCTGGATCATCTCTGGTGATTATCATGTGTGTACTATCTCGTCATAGGAAGTTCTACAGAGCCATCATTCTTTCATGTTGGTTGTAGTCCTATCCCACAGGTAGGTCTTCGCCCAGCACTTATATCTGACCTACTCGTCAGAAAGGCATGCCCAACACTTACATCTAACCTACTCGTCAAAAAGGCATGCCCAACACTCACATCTGATCATGTAGTAAACTACAATCACATCAGAAAGGCCCCGCACTCACATATATCATGGAAGGAACTGAATCCTCTCACCAAGATAGAATGGCCTACCCTTACATCTGACATGGAAGGAACTTAATCCTCTCACCATGAAAGAATGGCCTGCACTTACATTGGCCATGGAAGGAACTTAATCCTCTCACCATGATGGAATGGCCCGCACTTACATCAGCCATGGAAGGAACTTAATCCTCTCACCATGACAGAATGGCATGCACTCACATCTGACCTGGAAGGAACCAAATCCTCCACCCTCGCCAGAAAGGCCCCCAGTCCTAGACTGAGCTACCTGGTAACTGACCAGGTGCCTCCACTCTCCCGGAGAGTGGCAATTGCCCTTACATCTATCCTACTTGACAGAATGGCCAACACTCACATCTGACATGGGAGGAACCTAATCCTTTAGCCATGACAGAATGGTTCAACCCTTACATCTGACTTGCTCGTCAGAATTGCTATGCATCTTAGCACTTAGATCTGACATGGAAGGAACTGAATCCTCTCACCATGACAGAATGGCTCAGCCCTTACATCTGACCTGCTCGTCAGAATGGCTTTGGAAATCATCACTTTCCCTTGGAGGAAACCTCGATATGGAGAACACCAAGTCTCTCTCTGAAGTACTCGAACTTCATCCTAGCCAATGGCTTTGTCAATACATCAGCTATATGTTCCTCCGTCACAACATACTGGAGCTTCACTGCTCCTCTCTACACCATATCCCTGATATAGTGATACTTGATCTCGATATGCTTCGACTTGTCGTGGAACACTGGATTCTCTGACAACTTCACGCAACTCTGGTTGTCACAATGTATACAAGTAGCATCCAACTAGAGATCAAATATATCAGACAGTAGCTTCCGTAGCCATACTGCCTCACAACTAGCTGAACAAGCTACGACATACTCTGCTTCAGCTGTACTCAGTGCCACATGGGATTGCTTCCTGCTAAATCAAAAGATCACACCTGATCCCATACTGAAGCAACATCCTAAAGTACTCTTCCTGTCGATGGCACTACCTGCCCAATCATCTGACGATACATCGTAGCATCAACCGAATCTAATGAAGCATCACTTAGTAGCTTCAAGTTTGATGCCATAGGTGTGGCAATAGCCTTGCAGTCCATCATCCCAAACCTCTTCAGGATCTCTACTGCATACTTCCCTTGTCTAAGGAAGATTCCATCTGTACTGTGCCACACTTCCATACCTAGAAATTAATGCATCATTCCCAAGTCCTTCATCTCGTACTCAGCAGCAAGATTTCTCTTCGTATCAGCAATCAACCCATCTGTACCTGTCACAAATAGATCATCTACATCTAGTAGAAGCATCACTGGGTTGCCATCTTCAACCTTGTAGTAAAGGTTGGAATCTGCTTTACTCTTGGTAAAGCCCAAACTGGATAGAAAGCTATCAATCCTACCGTACCAGGTCCTGGGTGCCTGTTTCAAACCATACAGGTCTTTCTTCAAGCTGCATACATGAGACTCTCTGTCATGTGTCTCAAAACTGAGTGGCTATTCTACATACACTTCCTCTTCTACTACACCATTCAATAAAGAAGTCTTGACATCCATCTGGTGTATCTTCCATTCCATCACTACAGCCAGAGCAAGTACTAATCTGATGGAAGTGTATCTGGCTACAGGTGCAAAGGTCTCTTCATAGTCTACTCCCTCTTTCTGAGAGAATCCTCGAGCTACAAATCTTGCCTTATACTTTTCAATGCTACCATCTGCAGCATGCTTGATCTTGTAGATCCATTTTGAAGTGACAACTGACTTCTCTTTTGGTCTTGGGACAACATCCCAAACATCATTCTCCATGATCAATTGGTATTCTTCAATCATAGCATCCTTCCATTCTTTCTGTTATGCCGCCTCTTCATAACTGGAAGGTTCTTTATCAATGAAATCACATAGTAAAGCTACATACCCGGAATTTGATCTGGTTCTCTTTCTTTCTCTGTGATTCTCTTCTGGAGCCCCATATCTTTCCACACCTTGGATAAGTTCACATACCCAAGCAGGTTTTCTCTTATGAGGATTCTTCTCCAGAGGTGGTTCTATAGGTATTTTTGGTTCCTTGAACTCTCGATCTTCTTCTTGAGCTTCTTTGTTCATGATTGTATCATGAATTCTGGGTACTTCTGCTTCTGCTTCTTCAGGTTCTTCAGCAGGTCTCTTTCTGGATTTGCTGTAAGATGTGCCTTCATCAAATGTTACATCCCTGATGATGTCAATCTTCTTGTATCCTGAGGAGTAGATTCTATAATCCTTCAAGCTTTCAGAGTATCCCACAAATATACCCTTCTTTCTTGAAGGATCTAATTTTGTTCTCTTTTCTTTTGGAATGTGTATGTACACGGGACAGCCGAATATTCTGAGATGGCTAACTTCTGGTTTCTTTCTGGAGAAGAATTCTTCAGGATTCTTGTTCTCGAGTACTCTATGTGGAGTATGGTTCTACACATACAATGCTATTATGGCAGCTTCAGCCCAAAGATGCATAGGTAGATCTTGATCATGAAGCATAGCTCTTGCAGCTTCCATGATAGTTCTATTTTTCCATTCTGCAATTCCATTATGTTGTAGATTATAAGGAGTGGACAACTCCCTCTTAATCCCTGATTCTTTACATAGCTCTTTGAATTCATTTGAAGTGAATTCTCCACCATTATCTGATCGAATGGTCTTTATGGTTTTCGATCAAGGCTTTGAATTCCTTGAACTTGCTGAATACTTTATCTTTGTTTTTCATAAAGTAAATCCATGTCTTTCTAGAAAAATCATCAATAAAAGAAACATAGTATGCATACCCGCTAAGTGAGTTTGATGACATAGGACCACATACATCGGAGTGGATGATTTCTAGAATGCTTTTGGCTTTGCTTTCACTGCTTGGAAATGTCTTCTTTGTATTCTTTTATTTCGCACATCCTTTGCAAACTCCATCATGTTTTGCTCGAATTTCTGAAAGACCTTCGACAGCTTTACTTGCAATAGGTAGTGCTCTGTAATGCACATGTGCAAGTATTCTATTCCAAAGCTCATTTGGCTCTACTGTGTCATGGATCAAGGCTTGTTCTGGATGGCCCTTCTATTTGTACAAGCCTCCTTCTCATTCTCCAATCACTATCGCATCATCGATAGTCTTTCCTTTTGGCCACATGATGACTTGACCATCTATGAATGCCACCCGCATTCCTTTTGTATCCAATGCTGAAATGGATAGAAGGTTCTTCTTCAGTCCTGGCACAAACAATACTTCTTTCATTGTTAGAGACTTACTAGAGTCTAGCTTGTATGAATATTCCCCACTACCTTTTATTGGATATTGGTAGTCATCTCCTAGTTTCACCTTGTGAGGTGATTCATGTTCTCACAGTCTTACAAAGGATTCCTTGAATCCCGTCATATGTTTGGAAGCCCCACTATCTATAAGCCAATCATCACTTCCATGAGTAATGTTAACTGTGAAAGTTGACATCAGAACATATTCATCCTCGCTTGAAGAATATTCACTCTCATATCTGGATCTCTTTCTAGATGGTTCATCGTCCTCTGTAGCATGAGCATGATGTCTTCTTTTGCTGCTCTTATTTACTATCTTCTGTTTGTTAGGACAATTCCTTGCATAGTGTCCTACTTCATCACAAGTATAGCAT
>LPNX010775955.1:20399-79357 GCA_001517045.1 Pseudotsuga menziesii
AGCTAGTTCATGAGCAAACTAGGGTTTTGCTTTTCCGGAGTTCTGTCCACCCAAATGCCTTGAAATAGGATCTTTACTGAGAGAATAACAAGTACAGCAATCAAACACAAGAGACAATGAACACAATGTTTTTGATCTGGGAAACCATAAACGGAGAAAACCCCACAAATTCCTCAAAGATAGAATCACCACAAGATGTAAGACCCAAAAACAGTAAGATGCACTCCCGACAGCAGTAGTCTTCTTCTTCTATCTCATCCCAGTATTTCCTTCCTCACTAATGCGCCACACTTGAGTAAGTGAGTGATGTGTAGTACAAGTGATAAATAGAGAGACTCTCACTCTCTATTTATATTCTTCTGTTCACTTAAAGTGCACTCAATCATGTCGGCCCAACTTAACAATTACTTACTAGAGCTTACATCTCAATGAGTGTATAATAACCCTAGTGCCCCAAAACTACGGGGACTTTAACAATGACTTGACAAGACTTGTTTACATTATTAATCCTCCCGATCGGAACATCGAGGCATGACAACATGACTCAAATACATAATAGAAACATCCCGGAATAAACATTGGGTTACAATATATAAGATACATAGAATAATACATTCCAAAGTTACATATACATCAACAAGCTGCGCAAACGAGGAAAGCTACGCAGAAGAAGGAAGATGCGCAAAAGATGTCACCTGCACAGTGTTACGGAGAAAAATTCCTATGGCTTGGTGTGTACCACAACAGAGAGAGAAACCATAGAAATCAATCCCTTCCCAATATGCAAGAGAAATAAAACATCTAACACTAAAGGATCTCGAAACATACCTTATTCCGGATGGTTGATGTAGATCCCCATTGAGCTCTTTCCAACCCCGTTTGTGTTAACAATTTGCTCTCTCAACAATAGAAAACAATACAATCATGCTATATAATGGTGTTATACCTACTCTAGCATATATAATCAATAATGTATAAGCAATTAAAAGAATCCATGGATTCAATATTCATTTAAATGCACATTATTAAATAGGAAAAGATACTTCTATTAACATAAATCAGAGATAACAAGAATGACAACCTCTATCGGCACGTTTGCGAACTGGAGAAACTTAGTATTCCACCTAGGCCTCCACAACCTCAATCCTCCATATCTCGATAGCAATCTCACAAGCAAAGGCAAGCTTGGGAAGAACACCAAGTGCTCCAAGGGACAAAGGGATGCAGACTCAAGTATAAGCAAGCTACGACAACAATGGACTATAGTTTTCTTGCTCTTCAATTCTCCTCCTTCAATGTATCCAAAGGGTTCCTTATATAGTGCTTCAATGGGGTAACAGAAGGTCAAATCTGAGTGATGTCGAGGCATATGGAACGCTAGGATACAAGTGACTCAGATCCACATCAAGGAAAACTCCAAAAATATTTGGCCTTTTGCACACATTCCAATGTACACAGGTTTAAGGGTTATATCCGCGTGTATACGTGAGAAAGGGTTTAAAAGTTGCATACAACAAATAATGAGTGTTTTTAGGGATGATCTTGGAAACATCAAAGGTACAAAAATGGTCCATGGGGTCCAAAGAGTCTACAGAGGGACAGGGAAGGCCATAAATGTATGATCTACCATGTGTGGTAAAATCATTTGTAACACGCAGAAAAGGGAACTGCGTGGAAGGAAGATGCCAGCAGGGCAAAGCAGTAACACAAGTGTAGAATAACGACTACAAGTGATAATACGATTGTGGGTGCTGAAGTCGAATTAAGTCGGTAGATGCCACATGAGTGAATGCATGCTATAAGTAAGGTCGTTAGTGCCTCGTGTCAAGTCATCATTGCCATAGCTGTAGCCTGAGGGGTGGGTGATGGTGACAGTTACCAAACTGTCTGTATGCGGTCGAATTGGGTGGTCATGTAAAATAGTATAAATATGAGGGATTCAATAGTTAGAAGGTTGCTTTTTATATTAGTATTTGTTGTTAGCTACTCTGTGATAGCTTGGAGATCACTATTAGTTGCTTTAAGTGAGCTAATAGAGGAAAGATCTCTAAAAGAGCCGAGGGAAGGTGTGAGATCTGAGTGGTAGAGTAGTCGGAAGTCTGCAAGATGCAGTCAAAGGTAGTGCAGTAGAATAGAATCTCTGCTAGAGAGGTCGATCCAAGCTGTGTGTGGATCAGTAGATGGTAGCAGTATATTAGGAGAAATAAGACAGAGAGCATGAGAGAAAAAGAGAGTCTAAGTAGAAAGATTTATCTAGGATAGTCTGCAGTCAAATGCAGGCTGAAGGCACCATATATTTCTCATGCCAGATGAAGAGCACCTTGTGGTTTTTCCCGGATGGGTTTCCACGTGGATTCTTTTGTGTGTTGATGATTGCCTGTGTATGTTGTTTATTGTTTGTGTTCATGCTTATGTTTATGACTCAAGTCCTATCATGATTGAATGAATGTCGCACTCTTAATAGAAGTTAGAATGTATGAATAGGTTCTTATGTGTATTAGTTGAATATTAGTATATGTTTACGGTGCAATCGTTGTTGTGCATGTTTGCTGGCTTGATTTTATATTAAGTTATGTTGAAGTACTAAGGCCGAATCTGTGTCGTGCCATTAGTAGTTAATGAAATATATGCATGATGTGCACTACAGTTCGGCAAAAATGAATCCATACTCGCGCCTTAGTCGATCTCCTTGGCCACACGCCAAGGGACTATAATCCCTCAACAATCGCAGAAACATGGTTCCGGCAGTTACCCATTGAAGAGATATTGTGAGTGAGACTACGCCTGCTCTGTGGGCATTGCTGATGGGGCTTACGATGTCGAGACGGTATCTCGGATGTTTTTTGGGTTGATAGGTTGCACAAGTTAGGAAAAGTCGCCAAAAAATGGTTCTGTTTCCGGGACCTTATTGATCAAAATGAGGGAAATGTTGTGGCACCCGACCAAGAGTGAAGTCGAGGATTGGCTGGAGTCAAAGACTTTGATATTTGTGCAGAAGGAAAGCAAGGGTTCATGGCTGAGCCCGAAAAACGGGTTACAGTGATATCTATATTTGGATGTCCATGAATTTTTTTTTTGTAGAATTCCCCGTTGTATTACAAGAGTGGTTGTCGGAGTTAGCGACCTGGCAGACTAACTTCTGGAGAAGAGGAGTAGTCATTAGAGGAAATTTCAAATAAAAATGGGCCTTTTAAATTTAACTCAAATTCCATGTCACCATGTGTTATCCAATGAAATTGCTTTAAATTTGAAATACCATATAGGTCTTAAACACTTTTTTAATATAAATTTGGGGATAGGTATCATAAAAAAAACTACTTTTTTTGTTTGTATTTTCGACATATCTCCCCGTGTTTTTACTCAAATTTCGATCGGGAGAGCTTGCTAGATGTGGAATTAAATTCTGCATCCAACGAGTACCCACTTGGAATACTTTTGATGGGCCCCGCTACCCCAAAAATAAGAAATACTTGAAAAAACATGATGATGACATCATCATCAAGTTTTTTCAAGTATTTCTTGTTTTTGGGGTAGCGGGGCCCGTCAAAAGTATGCCGAGTGGGTACTCGTTGGATACAGAATTTAATTCCACATCCAACGAGCTCTCTCGATTGAAATTTGAGTAAAAACACGAGGAGATATGTCAAAAATACAAACAAAAATTTAGTTTTTTTCTTTTCTTCCTCCAAAATTAATAAATATTATTTTATTATTTTAACTATTATTTTATTATTTTTTTTATGAGGCCCATTTTGAGTTGAAATTTCCTCTAATGTGAATGGACTGACCTATTTATACAAGAAGTAACGCAAGTAAGTAACCCTATTTCAAGATCTATTGATTTTTGGATTGATAGCATATTAGAAGGATATGTTACTGAGTTCGTTGTTGAAGCGATAACCTCGTATAGCGAGGCAAAGAGACATTTTTTCCAAGGACCTCAGGGAAGGTACCTTATGTTTGTAAACCTATGGATTAAAATGCTCCTTTATGAAAAGGGTATTTTACAACTCAGCGATTAAGTCGTGCAGCCTGTGAAGGGGATATGGTGTGTAAAATTAAGGAGTAATATGGAAGGTAGTAAGAAGAAATGTTCCCAGAAATCTCAAGAGATGAGTTGGACACTAGAGTCTTAAGAAGTGGAAGGAGGTTCCAGTCAGGAAAGAGGAGGAAGGTAGCAGAAGGAAGGAGGGATTATATCTTACCCAGGGAAGGTGAATATGGATGTGAGTCACACCTAGATGAAGGGTATTTCGACAAAGAGGAGGAGTATAGTCTGATTTCTAAGAGAGAAGAATTGAAAGAGTCAGCAGACATGCCAAGGACAGGACGTGACTACGACATTCCAAGAAGATCACTTGAAGTGAGACCTAGAAGTTCCTCACCTGAACCATGTGTGAACACTAGTAGTCCTAGTGTTGGGACTAGTGCGCAAGGAATCCCATCAGTTATTCCAGTAAATCCAACAAATCCTGATAACCCAATGAACAACCCCAGTGCCATCCTAATGGCGGGGACAGATGTTAGACTACCCAGATTCAACGGGAATGGAATAGAGGATCCAAAAAAGCACTGGTTCCTCTGCGAGGTGGTATGGATGGTCTGCCTTGTTAACAATGATGACATCCAAAAAGCACAAATGACTATGACTCTGTAGGGATGGGCATTAGATTGGTACATGAATTACTGTGTAGTGCCACTAGGGAAGCTGCAGAGGACTCTTGAGGAGATTCAACTTGCAATGATATTGGAATTCATAAAGCCACAATATGAGTCCCAATGTATAAACGAGATCAAGGAGATTAAGCAGGCTCCGGCAGAGAGAGTATGGGACTTTCATCAGCGGTTCAAGACGTTGATGGCCAAAGTAAGCTTCCAGATGTCGAATGTGCAACATAAAGAGTGGTTTATTGTTGCACTACTACCACACATTAGAGGGCCACTAATGCAACAAAAGATTGCAATGCAGATAGAGGCATTGGAGTTGGAAATGAATCTAGAGGCTTCACCTATTAGAGATGGTGCTGTAGGAATGATACAGATTTAGTCGCAATTGGATAATCTGACTATTGAGCTCCAGGACATAAAAAGAGGGAAAGAGGTGCCGGAGGAACTCTAGTGTACACGATGCCGGACCAATGGACATACCAAAGATGATTGTCTGGCTTATATGAACTACATCTTGTCGAGTGCACCAAACCCATTGAGTACCTAGGGGCTACCCTAGTGCAACATCTGCCAGACAAGGGGACACTACGACATAGAATGCATGTTCCTACAGAAGACAGTATGTACCCCAGCTAGTCTATATTGTAAATTGTGTAGATCTATAGGCCATGATGAAAAAGATTGTAGGGCCTACCAACTTATGAAGAGAAAACGGTAGATTCCTATCTAATGAAGACTGAGGAGAAAATAAATATTGAACAAGCTCAAGCTTAGTTCCAGGCTGCACCTCAGTTTCATCTTGCGTAGCAGTTCTAGGCTATGCCTCAGTTTCACTACAGGATTTGAACCCAAAATCCGACATCCGAATCCAACATCATCCGACATTTCGCATGGATGTGTCGGACAACAATCAATCAACAAAATGCTGACAACAAAATATTTATAGCGTCGTCGATTATTCAACACATGGGCATCAGATTTTCGACTTATGTGGTGGTGGTTATCCGACAATTTCAGGTTAGATATTCGACGTCTGTGAACCCAAAAGATGTCGGTTATGCGACCCCTAAGCGTCGGATCTCCAACAGGCAGTATAGATTTTTTTTTTTTTTAAATTAAGGTTTACATGATTTTAAATTTTATAGTCCCATACTTTCAATGGTAACTATGTTCAAGGGGTCGAATATCCGACGCATGTCCATTATAAATATAAATTGTTTTAAACATTTTGACATGTTTGTTGTAGAAGCGACGGATGATAGCGAAAATTATTTGTTCCTCGATAGACGTTTTCATGAATTGTTTTATTCTTCAATGGGCGGTTGTGGGAATTTTGTTTTTTTCATCGATAGACAGTTTGTCAAGAATTTTTTATTCTTCGACTTGTCTCCGTTTGACAAAACCTTGATGCGTGGTTGATGCATGGAACTTGATTTTTTAAGACAACCAGTTATATTCATTAACAAATTTTATGACAAAATGTCAAATAGATTAAATATTCTGGATCCAAACGAAGACAACTGACAATTGCTTGCTAGACTATGGGATGCAGCGAAACGAAGGGGTGATGGCAAATGTTATTGTCCATGTACTCAATGCAAGGGATTTAAGAGGAGAATAATATTGATCTCAAAAGCCACAAAACATTGCAGGGAACATGGACACACTGAGGGGGGGAACGAATATCGTCCATTTGTAGGTTTAGCATTATAAACATTATTATATTCGTTTTTTTTTGTAATTGTATGTATTTTTTTTTCATATATTAATGTAAATCCATTGATGTTTCCATGTATTTATATTAAAGGAAAGACACCTTATAGCATGTCGTCCAGAGGAAGTGTTTTAAGAACAAGTTCAGGATCAGGATCATGGAGCGTGTATGTTTAATGGAGAACAAGTGAATGATCATATTGAACAAGATGATCATGCCGATGATGTAATTGAAGATGATGGTACAAATACATTGATCCATGATTCATTTAACATTAGAATGGATGACGATGATGTTGATAATGAAAATGATGATGACTTTGATGATGTTCACAATATACCTCTTCTCCATAAGGCATATGAACCCCTTTATGAAGGCTCCAAAACAAATCTTCTCTCTACTATATTGTTGATAATGAACTTGAAGGTTATGAATGGTCTTTCAAACACTGCAATCACATGTATGCTAAGGTATCTAATAATTTTATGATCATGATAAAGTTTATTTGTATTCCTCTAATAATTGTATTGTTAACTCATTATTGATCATCGTACGGATGAAGCATGTTTCATTAATATTATTTATTTATTACATTAACATTTTTTTTTTGTAGCTTGATAGCTGAATTTTTGTTACCACCATCAAATATTCTACCTCGCACATATCGATATTTATCTTCCATCATGAAAGATATTGGAATGCATTATGAAGCAATTCATGCATGCCCCAATGACCATGTTATATATTATAATCAGCATGAATTTGCAATAGAATGTTTGGAATGTCATGTAAGTAGATATTGTACAGATAAAGTAACAAAAAAGGTGCCTCAGAAGGTTCTTCGTTATATTCCCATCATTCCACGTTTGCAACGACTGCTCAGGTGCAAAAACATAGCGCAATTTATGGATTACCATGCCAGGAACAGAAGTCAAGATGATGTTATCCGAATGCTTGTAGATGGTACTGCTTTTAGAGATATTGAGGAAAAGTGGCCTCACTTTAAAGAAGAACCACATATTCTTAGGATTTCTTTGGCAACATATGGTGTTAATCCATTTGCATAGATGAAATCCATTTACATAGTGTGGCCTATTTTTGTTATCAATAATAACATTCCTCCATGGTTGTCGATAAAGAGGGAGCACATAATGTTGTCGATGATTATTCCAGGTTTTATTGACAAAAACTGTTTTATTTATAATGTAGTTGTGGCATCTCATTTGTTGTAATATGTATCTTAATTTCATATATATATCTATTATTTTACTCTTTTGCATGGTTTACATATCTTAATGGTTCTCATAATGATGTATTTTATATAATCTTCAAATTATGAATCAGGTAAGTTCCAAGTCAAAGATATGAATGTATACATCGAACTTCTTATAGATGAGCTACTGAATTTATGGAATGGCATAACTATGTATGACGTATCTAGACCAATATGACAAAGGCAATTTCAATTCCATGCAATGGTTGTATGGACAATACATGATGCCCCTGGGTTAACTTCATTTTGTGGTTTGTAATTTTAAGTTCCATTTTAATTGCATTTAATGATATGGAGTAGTTAGAACATTTTATAAATGAATATATTTGACATAGATATTCCATATGTAAATATTGTAGGTCTTTAGACAAAGGGTAAATTTGCATGTCTAGTTTGTGGTCCTAAGATAAAATCTCGTCGTTCAAAAAGCTTAAGAAAGGAGGTGTTTGATGAGTATAGGCATTTGCTCTCTAAGAATCACAGGTATAGAACAACTGAAAGAAAAATTTTCAATGGGAAGCAGGAGACTGCATTAAAACCATGGAGAATGACACCTCACCTTTGGAAGATGCAATACAATAGAAATCGTCATCATGGTACGTATGGATCATCGTATATGAATTTTTATGTATTTTAATTTTTATTGTGAGTTGTTTGTTGTAGTGGACATATTTGATTTATGGTGTAATTTATTAATTATAAACTAATATTCATGATGTCCATCGTGATCATGAAGGCATTAATGGTCTTCCACGAGGAATGAAAAGTTATCCTATTCAATTCAGCAGGTTGCCCTACTATGAGCACCTACAAATTGCTCATTTGTTTGATATAATGCATATTGGAAAGAATGTTACTAAAACCTTATGGCGACTACTAGAGCTAAGGAGGGAGAAAGATAAAGTTGTGAAAGTGTGCAAAGACATTCAAGAAAGCAACCATGCAATGAAAGATGTCATCCAATTTCATACCAATGGAGAATAAGTTAATATAAACTCAATTCCATGGATGTTTACGGAGCAACAAAGCAATGTTGTCAAAGAAGTAATGCGGAAAATTAAATTTCCCACCGGTTTTTGTGCAAACTTGAAGAATATCATAACTAAAAAAGGTGATTTTGCGGGGGTCAAAACACATGATTGGCATGTCTTCATCAAGGTAATTATTATTTTTATGTCCATATAATTTTTTTTGTTTTATACTCTTTTTTTAATAAATGGCATGGTTTGTATATTGATACAGTGTGTTCTACCTCTCTCTCTCCCAGACAACTTTGACAACAATGTCAAACAAGTTATATATAATCTTGGTAAATGCATGAGGTAACTAGCGATTATTTGCATGTGCTTAGTGTTTCTTTAATTCTTCGTATAATAATCTATATTTGTTTTTTTTGTGCACTATTTCAGCATATATTGTAATTTAATGTTTATTTTTGTTAAATATCGTTATTGGTTTGCATCACTTGTAGATGGTTCACATCTAAAGAAATCCATAAAGAAGATATAAAGTATTGGAGGAGAGAAATTCCTCGTCTCATGTGTGAAATGCATAAGCATCTACCATCGGCATTTTTCAATGCACAGGAACACTACCTCATACACCAAGTTGAGGAGATTGAGTTGTGTGGACCTGTGCAGTCAAGGTCCATGTGGATGATTGAGAGGAACTTGAAATTTATGAAGGGTTTGGTGAGACAAATAGCACATCCAGAGGGTTCTATGATGGAAGGATATACGGTATACCAAAACATGTTGTATGTTAGTGAATATCTTCCTATTTTAGCATCAAAGCTCAATTTACGTCGCATTTGTGATCCGGACTCCAATAACAAATTTGAAGGGGAGAAACTGAAGGGGAAAGGTATATTGAAGAAGCTGAAAGGTAATTATTAGCTAGTGGATTTTTATTATAACCTTCATATTCTAATTGTATTTTCTAGTCATCATTGCTTCAATTAAGAGCATATATGTCTTTGTTTAGGAGATTTACACCTTTCTTTTATTTTAATGGTTATTGTCATTAAACAGTTGGTCAAGAACGGGATACAATTCATTTATACAGCGCAAACAATCTTGACTGGATGAAGGTATGGATTGAACGATGCGCACAATCGGGTCATGGAATATCTTGGAAAGGTGTGGCTTCATTGGTAAAAGCAGCACAATGCAATGGAGATAAACAATCTAACACAAAGGGAAATCGATTTGGCATATGGTGTAAAAGATAAAATGGCAAGTATATAATTAATCAAATATCCCTCTAAATCTTTTATTTTGCAAAATACTTTTTAACGTACATGTTCTTTTTTCCCATGTATTGTTGCATAAGGATTGATTGGTTGTGTAATTTTTTCATGTATTGCTTATTGTAGGTAAAACACCATAAGGCTATGGTCTGCAATGGAGGTAGATATCGGATCAGAAAACTGGATGAAGCAAAGAAAACATCAGATTCTGGGGTTTCAGTTGTCTTTGAGGTTACCAATGTTTCATCTAGAACTGACATACATCTAGAAGTCTCAGAAAATCGATACTATGGGTATTTGGAAGATATTATACAGTGTGACTTTAAATCCTTTAAGGTAGTTCTATTTGTTGTCAAATGGCACAGGTTACGATTGAATCAACGTGATCCCGATAGAACTAGTATTGAACATGATAATGGCTTTACCATGGTAAACACAAGGTTGTTTGAGCCAGGAACAGAGCCCTATGTTCTTCCAAGCCAATGTGAACAAGTATTTTACTCAGAGGTTCCAGGTAAAGCAGGCTAGTCCTTTGTTGTGAGACAGGATCCAAGGGGAAGGTCGGTAAAGTATAACCTAGATGATGGTAATGAAGAGGGTTCTCTGGAAGAATAATATGATGACGAAGATCATGATCAACTTGATTTAGCAAACAATTCTGATGAATATTATTCTGACGATGACACGATGAGTGCAACTAATTATGATGACGATGATGATATGGCCAATCCTTACAATGTTGACTATGTATCTAATGATACAGATGATGACATGGATGAAGAAGACGCTAACATGGATGAAGAAGACACTGACATGGATGAAGAAGACGATGAACTATATTGAAATTTTCATCATCATCATCATCATTTTCATCGTCAACATCATCACCATCATCATCGTGGTCTTCATCATCATCGTCGTCATCATCACACATCATAATCTTCATCATCGTCATCGTCATCATGACACATCATCATCATCATCATCATCGTCATCTAATCATAATCATCATCATCATCATCATCATCATCACCATGCTCACATGCTCACATGGTCAACTTTTCAATCATCCTTCAAAGCTATATTTTCATTTATCTAAGATACTCATCATAAACATCATCATCATCATCATCCTCATGATGATAATAATCATCATCATCATCATCAAGATCATCATCATCTTCATAATCATGATCAACGTCATAATCATCGTCTTCATCATCGTCATCGTCATCACCGTCGTCACAATCAACATCATCATCATCATCATCATCATCATCATCATCATCATCTTCATCATCATCGTCATCATCATCATCATCGTCATCATCATCATCATCATCATCATCATCATATTCATCATCATCGTCATCATCATCATAGTCGTCACGATCAACATCATCATCATATTCATCATCATTGTCATCATCATCATCGTCATCCTCATGATGATGATAATCATCATCATCATCATCAAGATGATCATCATCAACATAATCATCATCATCATCATAATCATGATCATCATCATAATCATAATCATCATCTTCATCAGCATCATAATCATCATCATCATCATCATCATCATTGTCATCGTTGACATCAACATCATAATCTTCATCATCATCGTCATCATCATCATCGTCATCGTCTTCGTCATCATCATCATCATAATCATCATCATCATTTTCATCGTCATCCTCATGATGATGATAATCATCATCATCATCATCAAGATCATCATCATCGTCGTCATCACAATCATTATCATCATCATCAGGATCATCATCGTCATCATTGTCATATTCATCATCAACATCATCATCATCATCGTCAACATCATCAACATCATCATCATCAACAACAACATCGTCATCATTGTCATCATCGACATGAACATCATAATCATAATCATCATCATCATCATCATCACCATGCTCACATGCTCAACTTTTCAATCATCCTTCAAAGATATATTTTCATTTATCCAAGATAGGGATGTGTCGTTATGTAGATGGTTCTTCCCTCATTAATATGAAGGTTCTTTATTCAAGTTAGGATATAATAAAAATATACTAATACTATTATGGCAATTTATATAATATAAAATAACATATAATAAAAATAAAATACATATAATATAAAATAAGATATAATAAAAATAAAAAACATATAATATATAATAACAAATGACAAGTGTATTTGGACATTGTCGCCACTCATTTTGGACAATTCAGTTCAATTTAGAGGTTTTTGTGAATTTGGGAGTAGGTCCGCTAGAGCACAGGGTTCAGAATTGGAGCTCACGGTTGATAATTGGAGGTCAGGGTTGAGAATTGGACCTCACCGTTGATAATTGGAGCTCACGCTTGAGAATTGGAGCAGAAGGTACAAATTTGGAGCACACGGTTCACATTTTGGAGTTCCAGTTTTGGATTTGGAGCTCATGGCTCAACGGGTAAGCATCATGACCTTATTTTTTTGGGCATGCTGTGACAATGGTTTTTGGGAATCCTGTGACAAGGTTTTTTGGGTGACAAGGTTTTTTTGTGCGTGCTGTGATGTTTGTTCCTTTGTGGGACAAGCTTGAATGTAGACAAACCCTTCCTCATTTAGTGGGTTATTCAGGGATTCAATTTACAAACCTTCTTACCTTACAAATGAGAAACTCGTTGTTCGGGTCATGAACTTAGAATAGGTCTTTGCACCTCACCCCCTCTCGTATCTGTGAGTCAATATTATAGTGATCATTCATTTTGTAGCACATCTATAGATGTAATTACACAATTTCTCTAGTTTTGCACAAACGGGCTTGATCAAAGAACTACTTCGAAGAGACTGATTATCCGGACCTATTGAATGGTTAAAATAGAACTAGGAAATTGGGGCCCCTGACTACAACTAGTAAAACCCCTCTTAAGGTAAGGAAGGTCAGACTATCTTATGGGAATAATAAGGGAATAAATACTTCCACAATGAGGAGGTCTTACTTCACAAGGAGGTATTAATTCACCAGACCAGTTCATCCTCATATTTAACCGGTAAGGTCAGATACTATAGGGAATAGAAGCCCTTAATCTTTTAGAAGGAAAGAGAAATAAGGGGTAGGGGTTGAATTTCATGTTTCCAGCTCAGGCAAGTCATAAGGCAGGAAAGGAAATTAATAAATAAAGTAATAAGGGGGTGCCAATCATCCGCCCCACCACAGGGTACCCGTTCTGGCGGTGCCAATAAAGAGCAGGTCTTAAGGCAAAGAGCGGTACCATATCTAGGGAACGACCTTGGATCAATAAAAAATATACCATAGGGAATATATCCTCTCAAAGCCGGTACCTTGAAAAACACACTAGTTTGGGGACAAAAGTTTGGGAACAAAGAAGTTGAAATAAGTAGCGACTTTTAAAAAACCAAGGCAAAGCAAAAAATTTCTTGGTTGGGGTAGTTATAAACCTTAACAAGTTGGAGAATACAGCAGACACAACCATTACGGGAAGGGTCTAAGGTCGGCAATTCAATGCCAAAACCCTTAAGGATTGGGGTTAGGAAAATTGGGGTGACAAACTAGGATGCGTGCCTAAAGTCCTGTTAATATCATCATCAACCAAAAAATGTCCATGAGGACAGAGTTCAATAACTCTGTCCACATGAACTATATCTCACAAAAGATATGATTTAGGAATAATTCCTTAGTTTTCAAATGTGGACAAATTATTTTCCAACTATGAATTAATTATTTGAGATCATATTAGACTCCTTAAGGATATAGATCCATTGGACTGGCTTATAATGAGTAATGGGTTTTAAATTTAAGTTATGAAAAACATTAATGAATCCAAGAGCAATTTATTATAAAAGTAAAAGTATAGTATTTGGTTAGGAGATTTTTATTACTATATTCATAGTAATAAATTGTTTGTATTAAATCCATCAAAAGAAAGATGTGGATGGTGTCTTTAATAGTTGGGAAGATTATTTACATTTAATTGTAATTTGTTTATAAGACTTATCATTATTCCATCGAGATGTTTCCTTTCAAGGTTGTGTATGTTAGGAATAGTTACAAAATAACATACATTAACTGTTCCCCTAACTTTTAGAACTCAACCCTAAATTAAACCCCTTAGTTACTTCGAAAGAAAAATATTTACAAACACAATTCTCATACTGATTTGGTAAAAATCTATCCATATAAAAGTCAATCTTTGACCTATTAGCTGAGGTAGAGATAAATTGGAAACTTCTGCAATGTCCCCTATTCAATTCTGGCCTTTAGTGCTGCAAAATTGTGTTTCCAGAATTTTTGTAGCATTTTCCCCTATTTCACACTGCAGGTGCTACAAAAGTTTCACCTTCAAAACTTTCGTAGAATTTTCGTTGTTTTTACACTGTTGGCACTGCAATAGTTATGAAAACTGCATTTTTTGTGCAAAAACTTGTCTGGATGCTTTCAAACCTTTTCCAAGGCTCTAATACTAAAATTTAAGCATGTTATGGTCTAATTTCATCAAATTTATCTCTTACCTCAGCAAGAAGTTTTAGATTACCTGCACTGACCTCATCTTTCAACATTTGCAACTCTTTCTTCATATTTTTGTTTTTTTATTTTCATATAGTTCTAGACTTCCATCTACTTCAAACCTATGTTTTTATGTCTTCTTCTTGGAACTGAACAATCATCAACTGGGCTTCTTTTACTGGTATATTTACCTTCTTCACCTCTAGATCATCACTCTATGTCTGTTAATATGGTTGTACTTTGGAGAGTTTTTTCTTCTTTGTTTGGATAGATTGCTCAAGTGGAGTCTCTGATGTATCTTCTTCCACATATTTTTGCCATTTCGTTACTAATCTAGTCCTAGGTCTCTTAACCTCCACCCTTTCTTCAAAAAAGTCCAACTTTATTCCTTTCATTTTATTTTTACTCTTTTAAAATTCAGGTCTCTCCTCTATATCTATAACAACCCTAGGTTTTTTCTCCATATGAATCTTACCCTTTCTCTACTCCTCACTCGTGTCTTTTTCTCCATCATGTTCTTTACTTGAGTAGTTGTTTTTTCTTTTGAGCTTGGAGTACATATCCTTGCTGAAGGAATACTTAGCACCTTAGGATCATAACCAACAAGGAAAAGAAACATGTTATAATCCCTGCTCATTTTCTTAATCTCTTCAAACATGAGCAATTTGATTAATCCAAAATGAAATAAACTAGTGTTCTAACTTCTTAGGTTTCGGCTGCACCTATGTGCCATCTTTCCTAGAATTCTGTACAAATCAAAAGGGATGTCTAAAAATGTTTTTCCAATGAAATGTAACAACAATTTGAAGTGAAATTGATACACTGTGTCAAATATTCCTTCACATGTAAAAGAATTCCTTATGGCAAATAAAAGTTTCTCATATTTCTCTGACAGCCAAGCTTTGGGTATCCCATGAGTTAAACTTGATCCCTTGTGTTCTTCTTTAGAAAATCATCATAATTTATCAACTGAAACTTCATCACTTTGAACCATTTCTCTTGTAACGCCTCCTTGAGTTACATCAAACTAAGCTAACACGGACCATTTTTTTATGTAAATTAATTACATTATGCACACAGTAGCGGAAGTATGACCCTCTAATGAGATCCATAATTTACTTAGACAAATACTAATTTCATAATACATATCTATTAAAAAAAACTTTACATGAATAATAAATTTAACTCTAATTATGAAATGTGTTAGTCAAGAAACTACTAGCGCTCGTAGCAATAAAAATTACAGACATGTTACAACAATAAAATAAACAATTTCAAGACTCTTGGTGAGTAACATCATGTTGATGCCTAGAAATTCGCAGGCAACAACAGCAAGGGATTCTCCCCAGTCAACGTTCCCAACTAGCCCGTGACTATTTGGTATGGGGAATCCGTCCGGTTTGCGGTCCGGCTACCGTAGGTCAAGTAACAAAACTAAAAGGTTTTACTAGTTGCGGCCCGGTCCACCGTGTATATTTTTGTATTTTTTGAATTAAAGTATGAAATGCATGTTCCTATTTAACAATGCAGGGTGATAAGGATGCTAGGAGTAGTCACAACGTGATGCGCAGGTTCTTACCTCTCATATTAGCACTCACAAGCATCTAAATCATACAAACAGTAATAAAGTAAAACTAGCTAAGCTATCTCTAGAGAGCTGGATATTAATTCATGAGTAATGCACTACTGTCCATATGTTATGGCAAATCGCAAATAGCTGTTCTTATAACCAAACATATAAACATGAATAAAAGTATACATGATAAGATAGCTCATCAACAATTAAGACTCTCATTACTCATAGTGGAAAACATCATAAAGAAAACTAAAGAACATAGGTTCAAGAATTTAGAATGTTCTCACAGTTAATGAAACACAGTTGAAAACGAAATAGTTCCCATTCAACATCGCTCATTTAAATGCATTGATATGTTCCACATAGCACTTTCTCCAATAGGCAAAAGTTGCAATTTTTGGTTGTAAAACGAAATAGTTCCTCTTACAAGCATTAGTTTACAAGTTTTTCGGGGGAAAAATCCCCTCTCCATTCTAACTTTCAAATATTTAAACTAAACAGTAGACCGATTGGGCTTCCCCCCCCAATGTGTGACCTCTCAGTTCCTCAAATGTTTCATGTCTTTCTGTGCACACTCATGATCTGCTAAGTAACTGACAGACCTTTTAGATCTACGCCTTCGTTGCTATTGATTTTGCTTTCTCCTTTGCTCACCCTCCTTGCAATCTTGTCGTCTTTGATTCGACCTTTACCGAAACGGCCCAGCTCCCTTCTGCCAACTATCTCCCTGCCGCGGTCGTCTGAACAGTCTCTTGAATCTTCTGCAATTAAACGACAATTAACATTCATTAGGACTGTCTTTTCAAGAAGGTCAAACCACGTTAAACTATATCAACCACAACGGCTAAGTAGTAAGAAAGGCCGTGCGCTGCATTACTGTTATGAAGCTTAACAAACACTGACACCACTATCTCATCTACCTATGGGTTTGAAAGAAATCACTAGCGATAGGAAACCATGAACTCATCGGCGGCTCAGAATGCTAACATCGGCAAGGTAAACTCATTCACAACTGCATAAGTGGGTCTTAACAGGAGACGGGTATTGTGGAAACATGTAGGCCTATCGGAGTCGGAAGAGTTATGATCTAAGCTATGGGCGGGAAAGCTTCAAATTGGAAATCGAAAGGATATTGACATCGAAAGCCAAATGCTTTGCCCAGCTGCAACGATGGAAAAGAAAAAGACTACGGACATGCGACACGCATCGGCGGGCGGAGACATAAGGATCGGAGGAAAATCGTCTAAACGATCGGAAGGGTAGTGTTGTCGGTAGCCGCAACGGCGGAAGCCCAAGACTTAAGGGGCGGCGAAAACAACACTGCGGGGTCTGAAAAGTCAAAGCAATAATCGGGAGACTTCACAATCTGCCGTCTGCAACTGTGGAGAACGTAGAAGCAAGACGATTCGACACGAAAGCAACAAATTAGCCGATTAAGACAAATGCATCGGAGACAAATGACGAAGCCAAAGATGATTATTTCTCCGCAACGGTGGGAGTGCAAGAAAAAGACCTTCCGACTCAAACATAATTTGATGCCCGATCTATGAAAAATATTAAGTGTTCATAACAGCTTTAAATTCAGCGATAGTCAACAGCCTGTTTTACTTCCGAAATAGCGGCCTTTCGAAGAACAATTGATCTGATCGACTAGCAAAACCAAACTCAAAATATGCGACCCACACAACTTTCAAAACACAAGCAACTTCTGAAAATAGGACGAGAGTTAATATTCAACAAATCATTCAAAATTAAAGCATGACCACAAAGTTCACGGATCCAAACAATTCAAAGCAACACTAGATCATGAGGAGGGGACCAAAATTTGAAAGAATTTGGGGAGAACAGTTGCAGCTACAACAATTGGCAATTACCTGGTGAACCTAGATTTCTGGATGATTCTTCCTTGAGTGTTAGATTGTTTAACAATGAACGAACTTATTGAATTCTTCCAGCTATCTGGATTTCTCAAATGGAAGATGTATGTACCTTTAATCATTGATGATAGTCCATATTGGGAGAGTGGAAACCAAGATTTTCGAGTCCGGATAACTCTGTTGAGGCCGAAAGATGAGTTTCATTGTTAATTTTGTCTTTAGGAAGCTGGCAGCTTAGACATCGTAGGATTGTAGCATGTGGTAAACAAGAATATTCATTTGTTCCTCATTCCCTTGCCATTTTAGCACTTTTGTGCTTTTGGATTTTTTGTCCTTTTCATATGAGTCCTCCTGCATGCCTTTCTTTTTGAATTTTAATTCAGGCTCCTCTATCCCAAGTGTCCTTTTGTGTGAGAGGTGTATTCGCGTTTCAGCTCACGGACAGAGAGGAGCTTTCGGCAATTTAGTACTTATAATTTCAGCATTTGTTTTGATGTATAATGCTTTCATAGGAGTTTTGACTCTTATCTGCCTTTTGGCGTTCATTTCTTGGCATGGGATCATTTGTATTTAATATACTGTTTACCTTGCTCCTTTCCATGGGCCCTTGACTGTCACCCCCTAGAAATTTTTAAATGTGACATGGATGGAGCCTCAAAATAGTATTCCAGACCCTCTGATTCTGGTTTATTTTACAGGGGTTAAGCAGGACTTCAACGCGTACATAGCTTTTTGAGAAAACTGCTAAACTGGAAGAAGTTCTTTTTAGACAAACAGCAACACACAGTCTTATACCCAAGAATGTTAATCATTCCCAAAAAATTTGATGTTCTCCATGCAACCGTGGGTTTATTTCCTTTATTGAAATCAATAAAAAAGACATAAACTAAAACAAAACTAAAAACATGACTCAAAAAGACGACCAAGCTGGATTATTTATATACAAGATAGAAGAACACAAACAAAACTTAGGAAAAATAAGGCTTGAGAACTAAACCATTTACTGGTAAGTTCTCTTCCCACCCTTGTATATTTTGCAACTTATAAGTGGAAGGGACAAGCTTTGTTGCAATATGAAAAGGACCTACCCACAATTGCTGGAATTCTGTGTGTTTTCCTTTCTCATCATGGGGGTGGTCCCACTTGAGGACCAAATCTCCCACTTCAAAGTCCTTTGTTCCTGCTTTGTGCTTGTCAAACCATCTCTTTCTTACCTCTTGTTGTTGTTTAAAGCACTCTCTGGCCTTAGATCTAGCCTCTTCTGCTTTCAGAAGATTATATATTCTCATTTATAAGACTTCATTCTCCGACCCTCTAAACTCTTGAGCTATTATGGAGGAGGGTAGCATGATATTGGGGGGAAGAATGGATTCTTTACCATACACAAGGGTATACGGTGACACTCCTACCGAAGACTTGGGGGTGACTCTATCATCCCAAAGGGCGTTTGGTAGCGCTGAGTGCCAACTCCTCTGGTTTTCTATCACAGTCTTCTTTAAAATTCTAATCAGATTTTTGTTAGTAGATTCAGCTAGGCCATTTCCTTATGGATAGTAATTTGCAGAGTAATGCAAATTTATTCCTTTCTCATGAGCAAAAGCAGTTAATTTAATCGATGAAAAGTAAGTAGCATTATCAAATACTAAAGAAACTCAAACTCCAAACTTGGTCATAATGTGGTCCTGCAGGAAGTTGATGACCACGTCTTCATTTGTTTTGCGCAGCGGGATGGCTTCGACCCAGCAAGTGAAGTAATCGGTTGCGGTCAGAATGTACTTATGTTGTAGGGAAGAGTTCGTATTTATCTCCCCAATAATATCCAACCCCCATTGTTCGAACGGCTCCGTGATCATCACAGGCTTCAGTGGTGCAGCTGCTTTAGATTGCCTTCCACTACACCTTTGACAAATATCGCACTTCCGGACATGGGCGTGTGCATCCTTGAAAATAGTGGGGCAATAGTAACCAGCTCTGAGAATTTTGTGATCTGTAGTATCTCCTGAAAAATTTCCCCTGGCAGGCCGGTCATGCAAATCGGTCATTACCCTCTTTGCATCTTCTTTCTCTAGGCACCTAAGAAGGACTCCATCGTAGTTTTTTTTGAATAATATTCCTTCAACAATTTGATAGGAGGATGATTTGAGACACAGCGCTCTTCTTTGCTTAGAATTCCAATGTTCTGGAAACAACCCTTCCTACAGGTAATGCACGAGGTCTCTACACCAAGATTCAGGAGCTGTAAACAAAGGACATACATCCATCAAATGTAATTCAGCCTCATCTTCCCATGCGTGTTCTTCATTGTTCCCATTTTCAGTCATTAGTTTGCACAACCCTTTCCCTTTAACTATAGAAGCTGTCTTGAATTCAAGGTCATACTCTTGAAGGGTTGTTACCCAATTGCCCCTTCTTTCTCCTAACTCCTTCTGTACAAAAAGGGACCTCACAGCTGGGTATGGGACGATCACCTTGGTTCGATTTTTTAATATGTAGGGCCTGAATTGTTTCACTGCTTTGAATACTGCATAAGCTTGTTTATCAATAGCTGGGTAATTTAATTTGGCCCCTTGTAGACTAGTTCTCATGAAATATATTGGGAATTCATCCCCCCCATATTCTTTTTGAGTAAGCACAGCTGCTAGCGAATCATCAGATGCAAAAGTATATAGAAAAAAATCTTTATCGAAATCTGGGCTTTTTAGGCAGGGTGTGTGTGCAACAGTAGTTTTAATCTTGCTAAATGCATTCTTCTCAATCTCAGTCCATTTGAACTATGCACTTTGCTTCACCATTTGCTGTAGAGGTTTGACAATCTGAGCGAAATCTGGCACAAATATTCGTACGAAATTTATGGTTCCCATAAATGATTGCATCCCCCTTTTATTATGGGGTAAGGGGATCTGTTCAATGGCCTTAATTCTTTCTGGATCTATATAGATTTCGTTCTTTGAAACTATATGACCCAGCAACTTGCCCTCTGTAACAGCAAATACACACTTCTTGAGAATGAGTGAGATGCCATATTTTCGACAGCGTTCAAAAATCTGCCTTAAATGAAACGCGTGCTCTCCTCTCCTCTTTGAGAATATCGTAATATCATCAAGATACACTACAGCACTACATCCAATCAAACCTCGGAAAGCTATGTCCATAGCCCTCTGGAACGTAGCTCCAGCATTTATAAGCCCAAAGGGCATTCTTCTGTAAGTGAAGGTTCCCCATCTTGTCCGGAATGTTGTCTTCAGTCTATCTTCTTCGGCTACTAATACTTGATTGTAGCCTGAGAAACCGTCTAACAAAGAAAATAGTTCAGAACCTGAGACCATTTGTAGTAGTTGCTCCATAGGTGGAACAAGATAGTTATCTTTATATGAGGCGTGGTTTAAATTCCTGAAATCCAAGCATAGCCTGATTTCTCCAGATTTTTTCCTCACTGGTACCGGATTTGAGACCCATTCAGAGTGTCTGACCTTAAAAATGATCCTAGCATCCAATAATTTCTTAGCTTCACTCTGAATCAGAGGTTCCAATTTGGGGTGCATTTTCCTTAAAGGTTGCTGATAAGGTTTGACACCAGATTTAATGGGGATGACATGCTGGATGATGCTAGTGTCATATGTCTTCAAATATTCGTATGTCCAGGAGAAAACATCTTTATATTGATTAAAAATACTGATGAACTTATCTCTTTTGGCTGGTGAACAGCATTTGCCAAGATTCACATATTTAGGATTTGTCTCAGTCCCTAAATTTATCAATTCGAACTATAGAGATGAGCTATGAGTCTTCACATTTGCTGGCCTTCTAAACTTTTCATTTAGATCAAACATTCTTTCTAAGGTTCTAACTCCTTTAGGGATGAAATTATCATACTTCAGCTCGGCCTGATGTTCTTCATCATCTATAATTGCTCTTTTAAATACCTTGTCATTTGTTAAGCATTCTATAATCTGTTGATCGTCATCGAACACTCGTAAGTTGGTAATCATATCAGGGACTGAGGGCCTGAAAAGCAATTCAACGGAGCACTGATTATTAGTAGGCACAAGCCTAGCAGCTGATGTGGCTAGCAAGTCATCTACTGCATTTTTAAGTATTGGAATTGAAACAATATTAAATGCATTAAAACATTTGAGCAGATCCCATAAATCATTTTGATAAGCTTTCAAGTGGGGAGAAATACAATGTATTTGATTCCGAATCTGTTTTACAATTATTTCAGAATCTCCACAAACTTTCAGATTACTTACCTTTAATTTGATTGCTTTCCTCAATCCTTGCACCAACGCTTCATACGCAGTTGTGTTATTCATACATTCAAACTCTAATCTACATGAAAGAAAATGTTTATTCTTCTTGGGGTCGATAAGGACATAACCGGCCCCTGACCCTTATAATGTCTTAGAGCCATCAAAAAACAATGTCCATAAATCACTAACTACAGCATGAGAACCTATTCCTACTGCTAAGTCTACTATTTTACAATCGATTTCATCAGCCTGTGAGAATCGAAGGAGATCAGGCTGGGTGTCTGACGTGTTGTTGGCTTCTTCTTCTTGGTAATTTCTGGGTTCCAACTCAATAAAATAATTTCCCAACACAGAATCCACTGGTTCATTCTTTTCCTCAAGTTGAGTAACATTGTATTTCATGTGAGGTTCCCTCAAAATTTTAATTTGGTTTGGGCTTCCTTTATACGGCAGCCACAGATGCAACTAATCCGAGGCAAAATATCCATTTAGCTTTGTTGACCAGTCTCTACTGAGGACAAGCCCATAAGCGTCTAGTATATCAGCCACCACGATATCAATGACTTGGAACACTTTATCATTTGATGACAGGCGGACTAGGACATCCTCCATCTCACCAATTACCTTTACATTCGTCCTGTCCAACTGAACAACCCTCCACGTGGATGGCTTAGGCTGCCCATTTATCTTTTTACAGACTGATATTGGCATGACGTTAACTGACGCCCTTGAGTCTACCAGGCAATTATGTACGTTATGATTAAAAATTTCAAAAGTGAGGAGGAAAGGTGGGTGTTTGTTCTTAGACTTACCTCCAGTGCTGGTTTCTTCGATTTCTTCCTCTTCTTGAGGTCGATTTTCAGTGGGAAGCCTCTCATCTGATGCTTTGAGTGCTTTCAATAGTCTTTCCTTTTGCTATGGCACTTTACACATTTGAAATAGTGAAACGTTTGCCTTTACCTTCTTTATATCTTCCACGATGTCATAATCCATCTGTGGTTCAATGGGGTGCGGTTTATCAGCATTCATCTTTTCTTCATTGGGCTTGGCCAATGTATCATTCTGCCTAGGATCTTGGCTGGTAATGGTGAATTTAGGAATTTTATCAGCTGCGGAATTATTTTGAAATTTCTTAACATTTTTTTGTAGCCTTTTGATTTTTGGGAGTATGAGACTATCTTCTTTAACCGACCCTTGGCTCCTTGTTGTAACATTCGTTTCTATGACGCTCTCGTATCCCCAATTCTTTTCTTCTCCAGCATCGAATAACGAAACAGAATTCCACAGAACCATGGTCTCCTCTTCTTGTTCCTTCGTTGAAGTGGTACTTTCTTTTCTTTCTTCATCTCCATCTTTTGTTAATTTAGAATCCAACAGCTGATTCATCACCAATGTCATTGAGTTTATCCATTGAGGACAATTCTTTTCAGAGTGGGGTTGTTGGTGGAATGTGCAAAAATTGTCCATTCCTACCTCTGTTAAATTCATAGATGCTGAATTTTGCGGAGGAGGTTGAGACTGATTGTTATCCTCTCTTTTCTTGTAATAGGGCTTGTAAAACTTTTGAGTTTCCTTCTCTTTCTCCAGGTCTATGATTCTGTTAGAAATCTTCTGCATCATTTTTTCCATACTTTCAAAATCTGGTGATTGTTCTTCCTTAGGCTTAGTAAACAACAAGGCTTTTCTTCTCGCCATTTTCTCTCCTGCCCGTTCGAGATAATCTTCGATGCTTTCCCTTTCAGCCTCTACTATTTCCGCCTCCTCGTAGGTCTCCGCCAAAGTAGGCTTGGCCTTTATTTTGGAAAACATGGCCAACTCGGGTCCTAAGGCTAAGGTATAGTATTCAATAAGGACTTTATCCGAATTAGGTCTGTCAGCTTCAGAAAAATTCTTGAGGTATGCAGCAAATCTTTGGGTAAAGTTGTGCACCTTCTCCTTTCTTTCTTTCTTTAAGGCACACAAGCCTTTCATGAGGGCTGCATGAGTCTTCTGAGCTGCATATTTACTTCTAAAAATGCTCTTGAAGGTATCCCAATCAGGGATAGAGTTAGCAGGAAAACCAAAGTACCACGATGCTGCAGCTCCTTTAAGGGTGTGCAGGAATAGTCTGCAAGCTACATCTTCATACTCCCCAGCCCTTAACCCTTCTATTGCCAGATAGAAACTTTGCAAGTGGTCGTCTACGAGTATCTTCTCACTTGGGTTGAATTTGGGCAGCATCTTTTTAAAAGATTGAAGTAGATCATGTAATGGAGGTGTTAGGTTTAAAGGTGATCTGGCTCTCTCGGAAGGTAGTGGATTCGGTGGGTTGGGTGGTTGATTTTTGTTTACGCCTACCATGAGTCTGGGTGGAGAGTGAGGGGGTGAACGAATAGGAGTGTGAACAGGAGAACTGTGAGGGCTATCGGGACCTTCTTGGTTCAAAGGCAGTACAACTTCCTGTAAGGCTGTTTCTACATGTTCTTCCCAATCCCCAACCAATACTGAGTCTTTCCAATATAGGACGATCTTTCCTTTTATATTCTCTTCTGGGAAATTCGGGGATGATTGGAAATCCTCCAATCTTCTTCACATATGCCCTGGTGTGTCTCCTCAGATTATTAACAACTTCGTTGTTGACAGAAAACAAATGTTCTCTACCCCTTTCTTCCGGAATTGGATTCTGAATCCCACTACTTTCTGAACTGGGTGGAATAATCTCAGGAAAACGGTTTTCCTCGGCCAGCCATGCACTGGAGGCTCTCCTTCTAGCGCTAGAAACTATTGATGCCTGGAAATTCACAGGCAACAACAACAAGGGATTCTCCCTAGTCAATGTTCCCAACTAGCCCGTGACTGTTTGGTATGGGGAATCCGTCTGGTTTTCGGTCCGGCTACCGTAGGTCAAGTAACAAAAATAAAAGGTTTTACCGGTTGCAGCCCAGTCCACCGTGTATATTTTTGTATTTTTTGACTTAAAGTATGAAATGCACATGCCTATTTAACAATGCAGGGTGAGAAGGATGCTAGGAGTAGTCACAACATGATGCGCAGGTTCTTACCTCTCGTCTTAGCACTCACAAGCATCTAAATCATACAAACAGTAATCAAGTAAAACTAGCTAAGCTATCTCTAGAGAGCTGGATATTAATTCATGAGTAATGCACTACTATCCATATGTTATGAAAAATCCTAGATAGTTGTTCTTATAACCAAACATATGAACATGAATAAAAGTATACATGATAAGATAGCTCATCAACACTTAAGACTCTCATTACTCATAGTGGAAAACATCATAAAGAAAACTAAAAAAAATTCAGATAAGAACATAGGTTCAGGAATTTAGAACGTTCTCACAGTTAATGAAACACAGTTGAAAACGAAATAGTTCCCATTCAACATCGCTCATTTAAATGAATTGATATGTTCCACATAGCACTTTCTCCAACATGCAAAAGTTGCAATTTCTGGTTGTAAAACGAAATAGTTCTTCTTACAAGCATTAGTTTACAAGTTTTTTGGGGGATAAAGCCCCTCTCCATTCTAAATTTCAAATATTTAAACTAAACAGTAGACTGCTTGCCCGCCCCCCCCAACGTGTGACCTCTCAGTTCCTCAAACGTTTCATGTCTTTCTGTGCACACTCATGATCTGCTGAGTAATTGACAAACCTTTCAGATCTGCGCCTTCGTTGCTATTGATTTTTCTTTCTCCTTTTCTCTCCCTCCTTGTAATCCTGTCGTCTTTGATTTGACCTTTACCCAAACAGCCCAGCTCCCTTCTGCCAACTATCTCCCTGCCGCAGTCGTCTGAACAGTCTCTTGAATCTTCTGAAATTAAACGACAATTAACATTCATTAGGACTATCTTTTCAAGAAGGTCAAACCACGTTAAACTATATCAACCACAACGGCTAAGCAGTAAGAAATGCCGTGCACAACATTACTATTATGAAACTTAACAAACACCGACACCACTATCTCGTCTACCTATGGGTTCGAAAGAAATCACCAGTGACAGGAAACCACGAACTCATCAACGACTCAGAACGCTAACATCGGAAGGGTTAACTCATTCACAGCCGCATAAGTGGGTCTTAACAGGAGATGGGTACCGTGGAAACACGTAGGCCTATCGAAGTCGGAAGAGTTATGATCTAAGCTGTGGGCAGGAAAGCTTCAAATCAGAAATCGGAAGGACATTGACATCAGAAGCCAAATGCTTTGCCCAGCCGCAACGGTGGAAAATAAAAAGACTACGGACATGTGACACGCATCGATGGGTAGAGACATAAGGATCGGAGGAAAATCGACTAAACGATCGGAAGGGTAGTGCTGTCGGTATCCACAACGGAGGAAGCCAAAGACTTAAGGAGCGGCGAAAACAACACTACGGGGTCTGAAAATTCAAAGTAGTAATCGGGAGACTTCATAGTCTGTCGTCTGCAACTGCAGAGAACGTAGAAGCAAGACGATCCGACGTTAAAGCAACAAATCAGCCGATTAAGACAAATGCATCGGAGACAAATGACGAAGCTAAAGCTGATTATTTCTCCACAATGGCAGGAGTGCAAGCAAAAGACCTTCTGACTCAAACATAATTTGATGCCCGATCTATGAAAAATATTAAGTGTTCGGAACAGCTTTAAATTCAGCGACAGTCAACAGCCTGTTTTACTTCCGAAATAGTAGCCTTTCGAAGAACAATTGATCTGATCGAGTAGCAAAACCAAACTCAAAATCTGCGACCCACACAACTTTCAAAACACAAGCAACTTCCGAAAACAGGGCTAGAGTTAATCTTCAACAAATCGTTCAAAATTAAAGCATGACCACAAAGTTCACGGATCCAAACGATTCAAAGCAACACTAGATCATGAGGAGGGGACCAAAATTTGAAAAAAATTGGGGAGAACAGTTGCAGCTGCAACACAACAACAGTTTCAACAAGTAACAACAACAATATCAACAAGTAACAACACTAGTTTTAGCAAGTAATAACAACATTTTCAGCAAGTAGCAACAACAACATAAATTAGTTTAAAACTACTAGTGAGTAACAGTAGCAGCAATGATTAGTTCGAAACTAATGCTTAATATAAGAATCAACTTAAAAACAAGTTTATTAATTTGATTAACGTACTTTAAACTTAATAAACCAAACTAATTTCAACCAATTACAAATTATGACTTAAACTTGGAAAATAACAACATGAAAATTCCTCATTAATAGCATGGCTTAGTGAACAACACTTCCAACCATTCCTATGAATTTATTACTCTTCACAAACTTAAATTTTGGTAAATCTTCTCTCATAAATGAATTTCATTCATTAAAAATGAAAAAAAAAACTGTCCATGAGGACAGAGTTCAAGAACTCTGTCCACATGAACTATATATCACAAAAGATAACAAGTGTTGAGCCAAGCAACGGTGATGACTCGTGGTATTATGCCTCACTAGTTTGCGATGTTGTAACCCCATGAAACATAATACCATGAGTCGTCCCCATTATTATCCAACACTTATTAGCTATTTTAGAGTTAGTGAATTGAAAGTGGCTAAGGCAACGCAAAAAAGAAAGGTAATAAGTTTGACTAAATAAACTATTTTGATAATTATACCTACATCTTCCGCTATTTTGATAATTTTACCTAATAAACTATTTTGATAACGGTAACAATTCTTGGTATTTTATTTCACAAGTTTTCCATGTTGCAACCTAATGAAACATAATACCAAGAGTCGTCACCATTATTAGCCAACACTTATTAGCTATTTTAGAGTTAGTGAATTGAAAGTGGCTAAGTCAACGCAAAAAAGAAAGGTAATAAGTTTGACTAAATAAACTATTTCGATAATTGTACCTACATCTTCTTTGATGGGGCTTCAACCAATCAAATTGGAGGTATAGGTGTTCATCTTTTGATCACCCAGGACCACTATTTTTGCTTCAAATTGGGTGTTGGTCTGAGTACAAACACCAGATTTGAACTACTTTCTTTATGGGCTCTCCTTTATTGTGCTAAATCCATGGTCCTTCCCACTCTGCACATTCATGGTGACTCCACAGCCATCATTAATTGGTTCAATAGAAGATCATCACTAACTTTACTTGCACTTGATGGCTGGTGTCAATGTATTCGTGATATGGAACCTTACTTCATCTAGCTAAAAGCAGTTCACATATTCATAGAACACAATACTAAGGCTGATAGCTTATCCAAAGAAGCATTAACCTTGGCCTCAGGCCATTTTCAGTTTACTGAATTCACTGATGGTGAATGTATTGATCAGGGAACTTTCTAGCTTTTCTAGCCCTTAGAACTTGAGTCTTTTATGTGTTGTTGCTATTGACATCCATTGGATAATTGAGGTGGATGATCCCCTCATATTACTGATCTCTCTTATTTATTGCTTCTTTGGATTAGCTACTTCAGTATTAGACTTGAATTCTCAGTCTGATGAAGGTTAGTGATGTGGATGTAGTCAAGATTCCTAGATTAGAGGTGTTACCTTTGAATGTTTGTCCAGTATTCCTATGAAGCTGATCAATTGTATTCCTTAGGGTTTCCTTAGGGTTGAAAATTAGCATGGGAAAACAAGTTAGCATTGCCTTAGGGTTGAAAATTAATATGGGAAAACAAGCATCATCAAGACAAGCTAAAAGGAATAAATAAGCAAATATTACAGACTAGTATAAATGTATTTAACGTGCCAAGTAGCCAGATCTGGAAATGTCTGCTCTTCACCACCACTGGGAAATATGCCTCTGAAGTGTTGGCTTATGCACTTCAGAGTAGCACAGAGGTTAAAACATCCACTCTATAGGAATTAACAAAATCCTATAACAATAGTTGTTATTATGACTCTTAAAGGGTCCTAGATGAGATCTGTGCACTTTTAGGCAGTTCAACTTTCAAGCAAAAGAAGCCATCAACAACAAGTATGTGCACCCTAGAAAATATGGAAAAGATCATAAAACATATTAGGTAAAATGGATAATCATCTACAACATCACAAAATCATTCATGGGAAAACTAAAAACCACTTAAAGGAGATATGTTCTTTGAAGGAGATAGTGTTATATGTGATGCATATGCATAACATATCATCCCAAGCTTGACATCATTGAAAGGATAAAGTACAATGGCCACAAGCATACATTTGAAGCTTATGAAGCCTACCCAATTCATGTTAGTAAAAGGCAATGCAAGCAATAAGTTAGAATGGAGACTTGTATGTAACCAAAAGAGGGGCATACATTAGAATTTTTAGGGATACCATTAGAGGAATTTTGGGGTCTAAAATGGGCCTCTTAAGGAAAATAATAAAGTAATAGTTAAAATAATAAAATAATATTTATTAATTTTGGAGGAAGAAAGAAAAAAACTACTTTTGGTGTTTGGTGTTTGTATTTTCGACATATCTCCATGTGCTTTTACTCAAATTTCAATCGAGAGAGCTTGTTGGATGCGTAATTTGATTCTGCATCAAACAAGTACCCACACTGCATACTTTTGATGGACCCCAAAAACAAGAAATACCTGAAAAAAATGTGATGATGATGTCATCATCACATTTTTTTCAGGTATTTCTTGTTTTTGGGGTAGTGGGGTCCATCAAAAGTATGCAGTGTGGGTACTCGTTGGATGCAGAATCAAATTCCGCATCCAACAAATTCTCCTGATCAAAATTTGAGTAAAAACACAAGGAGATATGTCGAAAATATGAACAAAAAAAGTAGTTTTTTTATGTTGCTAGATTTCTGTGGTGGTAAGTTATTGATGTTGTTGTCAGAGAAACCACAGTATCGAAATGACCAAGTCAATGTTTCAGATCCATTCAACCATTATGGTTGACTCATTTTATTGAAATTCTATTGGTTCTTGAATTCCAACTCACAAGAACTTATTGTTGGCACGTTTTCTTATAAGGCCCATTTTAGACCCCAAATTTCCTTTAATGCAAATTCCCACACCTATTAACCAAAATCATTCTTGACAATATTTTTCTTTAACAATTTATTGGCTTACAAGTCTTTCCAAGTTTTTTTTCTTATAAGTCATTCCACATTTTTTGCTGGTATTTTGCTATGCTTATGCCAAATTTTTTTTGCCCACGGTGTAGGTAGAACGAAACAGGTATTTATCAGACATGCCTTCCTCCAGCGAAGGGATTTTGGGAATGCTAGAGGAAAGTGAGACATCCAATAGGTCTACATAGGCTAGATCAACCAGATGTCAGAAAATCAGAAGAAAATTTGACAAACGCATGAACTTTTTTCTCCAAGGAGGGGGGTCATGTTCCTATGATGATGAGACAGTAGGAGACATCGACGTGCCCTTAAGGTACCAACACCTAGTGAAACAATGGGTGCCTAGCGATATTCCTAAAGTAAACACTGATTTTTGTGTGAATGAGAGGATATATAGAATTCCATCGTCCTCATTGCATGGATTGGGCTTGTTTTGCATGGACGGCATATAGGTTGGATACGGTAGATGTACAGAATTGATGGAGTATGTTGGACCCTGTTACAACTACAGTGATTGGATGCGCCTGGTCCAATATACACGAAGTATGCGTAGATATGGGTTTTCAGCGAATTATAAACAACTGAAAGACAAATTTCAAAATAAAGGAGCAACGATGTACATAGACGGAAGGCAAAAAAAAATCGGTAATATTGCGGGGTTTATAAATAGTACACAACCAAGGTCTACATTAAAGCAACCCAACTGCATATTCGAGTCGTGTGAAGGAAACTATGTCTTTGTATGTGCAATTGAATCAATAGCTGCTGGTGAAGAACTACTTATTGATTACAATTTGAATCGTGTAGATACAAACAATGTTAGTATGGTTGTGGTACAACAAACAATTTAACCACCCTTTTATTAATTATTTTAACGTCTATAGGAATTTTTGTTAGCATATAATTGAAATTATCTACTTTTCATGTTTCCTTATGTAACTTTTAGTATGTTTTTGATGCAGGGTTCTCTCAGGGGCACCTCCATCTCCGTAGATGTTTGTCGACCTGAGTCAAGGCAGCATGTATACATCAATATTGCCAATGTAATATTAAATTTTAGGATGGACATATAGATATGTTTTTATGTATTTTCATTAGTATATTAGGTTCGTTTATATAATATTATTGATTTTCCATGCAGAGTGTTGATCAGGGAAGCCAACCAGCTATTGATCGGCCGACTACAACATCAGGGAAACATCCAAACATGAATGTAATTCTCCATTTCAAATACTTTAAAATCGTAAACATGTCTATCGTGACGCATTATGTTTATTTTGTTACATATTATTTCATTTTTATGGTTGTGTTCATGATGGTAATGTTGTCTACCTTTTTTGTAGATTGACCGGGGAAACTCCCCAGCTGTTGATCAGACGACTGGAGACTCGAGGCAACCATTTAACCTAAATGTAATTCCACATTCTAAATACCTCAAAAATGTACACATATAAAAGATGTAGCATAGTGTTTATTTTTGTTTGTGTTCTGTATTTGTTAGCTTATACATAAATCGATACATTGTGATAATGTTCTCTACTTTTTTTGCAGGTGGCTGATCGAGGTAAATCCCCATCTATTGATCAGACAACGCCATCGGCTAGGCGTCAGGTAATCCTAGATGTAATCCCTAATATAATTATTTGTGCACACTATATTTTCAAAGACTAAGCAATTTTTTATATATTTCAATTGCAGACAAGGGATTCCATTTATCAAATGACGTCTCAAAAATCTTTACATAATGAGGTCTCTCGGTTGATGAGAGATAGTGAAATTAGAGAGTCTGCAGACCCGTTGAGGGTGCTACAAAGGACAAGGGAAAAACAAAATGAGGAACTGGTTCATCTGACATTGGCAATTCCACTAATAGAAGGGCTCAAACAAAGGATTCAATTGTTGTTACAGCAACGTAAACAAGTGGACGTAAGTTATCGAATAAAAATATAAATTCATTTATAAAAACTTTATAATATTTGATTTTATATGTTGTTGAACTTATAATACAATGGGTTTAATTTACAACATGCTATGGAGATTATCAGTGGTGTTCAAGGCAATGTTGGTCCTAATGACCAAACCACTCCACGTACACCACATAATGCTCCCATATTGTCCACTGAACAATCGGCAACATGCTCTGCGACAACGCCAAGGGCAGCGAAGGGTGCAGCCGATGTTTCCCCACCCACAACAGATGCTATAGAAGAAGGGGTGGATGCAGGGCTAGATAGAGATGTGGAATAATTTCCTAGATCTTCTCGTGTGACTAGCACTGGTTCAATAAAGTGTACATTTTTGGTGAATGAAGACCTGGTTCCAATAAAGATAGAGAGGATTCCAGGTCATTATAGATTGTTTAATTTATTTTTTATAATTTGTGTCTAATATACCGATAATATTTTCTAATGTTGACTAATGATGTCAATAATGTTTTACAGGAAATGATATATTTTATAAACACATGAATGATTTGGCCTTGGAGATATTTGGTCCCACCATCCGCAAGATGTGGAACAAGAAGCCAAAAGCTTTAAAGGATGATCTGACTAATCGCTTGGTTAGTCTGTTCGAAAAAGATACCTTTGATACATCGAAGGTACTACAGAAGGCTGGAAAACATCTAAATATTGTCTGAGACCAATATAGGGTTCACCTAGAAAAGAACCCTAGGTATGAGCGCCCTCCAATGAGTCCATCTATGGAGTGGAAGATGGAAAAGAGAAGGGCCTGAGAAAATCAGGAAAGATACCACCAGGTGGAACAAGGAGGCATGCAATTCATTCCAAAATGTAGTGGTAAGCCTTGTTATTACTAGTTTTTATATCGATTTTGGTACATAGACTAATGTATTTAAAAACTTAATTAGGCTCTTGGACACATCTAAGGCCACAAAGGAAAGAATTGAAAAAATTGGCCAACACAAGCTTGGGCCTGGTGGTTACTCCAACTTGGCGGCCCGATATGTAAGTATCGCAACACCCGAATACGCATCCAAATATCATACAAATTATTATTTTTGTTTTGTTCTGACAAAAGGATTTAAAATTAATGACATCATGAAAATATGAAGGCCGACCGGTTCAAATAATTTCCCAGTGCAGATTACATGAAGCCTGGCTTCGAAGATGGCTTTGATGCCATTGTTGAACACCGGATAAGCTTGTTTGTGAATACTGCACGATCTTCTATTGATCCATCTGGTGCCCAGGTATGTGAAAACCGTATATTTTAATGATAATTTATTAATGCTCATGCAATTTGTTCCTTATAAATAAACTAACGTAAATTATTTATTCCTTTTTTTGCAGGAAAGTAACGATCCTGTTCATGTCGAGGATTAAGTACATGACCAACCACACGAAGATCATGCTTCTCATCCTGGTAATGAATTTATTAATGTGCTATTGTTTTTTATAGACCATTTCAAATGATGAACATTAATTCTAATTCTACACAATTCAACTACAGAGCATGTAGCTGCAGATCATAACACGGAATAGGTTGGGCCAGTACGAGATAATGTTGAACATGTTGATTTGCACATGGCAGGTAAAAACACACATTCGTAATGTTTTTTTAATGAATTACTCGTGTTTATCAAAATATAAATATATTAATGAAATATTTTGACATTATTGCAGAAATTCATCGCCCCTCGCCTGAAGTTCAACCCTGCGAGCAGACTAGTAGGGATACCGATGATCAGATTCCCGAAGACGTGACTCTAACTAAATATTTAAAGAGAAGAAAAGTAAAAAGGAAGTGACTAAACAAATTTTGAGTAATTCTTATTTATATAAAAAAAAAATTAATGCTTTTTTCCTCTATTTTATGAATGAATGCTTTATTGAATTGTTTACTGATTTTTTTTTTCTACCATTGACTAAATTAATGTTTTAATGAATGGTTTTTTCAGCTATTGAATGATTGAATGGTTTAATGAATGTTATAAAGAATGATTTAATGAAAGCATTTTTCAACTATTGAGTGAAATAATTTGCATTGTAGATGCATTGTTATTTGCATTGTTAAATAGTGAAATAAATTGTTATTTGCAAGTATAGGCATTGGGTTTGGGGAGTTGAGAGTGATGTGAGGGGGGGGAGGGGCCATAAGAGCTTCCACATTCACGTGGTTGGTCCTGTTTAGTAGATATTATTAAATTATTCTCGAAACAGAGAGGAGCTCAATGAATGGTAAGGAATAATACATTAAAAAAAATCTATTTCTATATTTTTACTGTGTAATTTTCACTATTGCTATTTGACTCCTCCATTGGAATTTGTTACAGATAGCATCGAGAAACATTTCCATAGTTAAGAGGCAATAAATGGAGTTTTGATTAGATCGATGGCCTTATATACATAGTATTTTTTGTTATCCATGTTTTAGCAGGTGATATATTCTTACTAATTATAATTTTTTGCTTACATAATTTATGTTAGATCATTATATTTTAAATTCCTTGATTAGATTAAGCAATTGAGTGTCATTTAATGTTGCTTGAGGATTTTAAAGAACTCAGTTACTGTTGCTTGAGTATTTTAAAGAACTCAGTTACTTGAATTGAATTAGTAAATGATAGATGTTATATAAAATTTTCATATAAATGGTTGGGCATGATAGCTTCGGAGATAGATTGTTTGAATACTTGGTCAATTGTAGCAGGATGCATTTATTTTCGCAACACACTCATGTCTTCATTTTATGTTTTCAAGATGCTTTTGAACAAATAATGGCTTGTTTCTACATCATAAGTCCACATTCAATGTTTTCAGGATGCTTTTGAACAAAGAATGGCTTGTCTCTACATCATAAGTCCACATTCAACAGCCTTTGAAGCAAGAGTTTTTATATACCAAAAAACTAACATTCATTCTTTACTTGTTTATGGATTTTGCAATCCTACAGATGCAAGATGTGGACAATGGTACACTGTTAAAGTGGACTCTTCAAAGGTTGCCTTGGAAAATAGAATAGATCTTCTTCAACGAGCTGAAGTTCGTGTGTGTACTTTTGATATAGAGACAACCAAGCTTCCTTTGAAGTTCCCTGATGTTGAATATGACATGATAATGATGATTTCACACATGGTGGATGGGCAAGGCTATCTTCTTAAAAATCAAGAGGTAAAAACACTTGGCATTGTTTTATGCCCGTTGGTCAGCCTATCCTTTGTTTTGGGATTTCTTTCATCTATGTTTTGGATTTTTATTGTTTGCATATTGATGTTGCATTGATTTTTATGATCATTGCTCTTTTTTTAGTTTTCCAATTCCTTTTCATTTGTTTCTTGAGTGTGTGGGGGTGGGGCATTGAAGATTTGGAGTGCACTCCAAAACCAAAATTTGAAGGAAATTTCAAAGTAGCAAATGTGCCAAATGAGGTATATCTGCCATTTACTGTTTACCCTAAGACTATAATTCTGAAAACAAGTATTGATCCCCTGGAAGTTTGCTATGTTTTCCAGACAGAGCTTCTTAGGCGGTGGTTCAATCACATGCAAGAATTGAAGCCTGGGATTTATGTCACGTATAATGGAGATTTCTTTGATTGGCGTTTCGTCGAACAACAGGCTAAGCACCATGGAATGAAAATGAGTGATGTATGTTAATTTTTTTATCTAATATACTGGCATCTTATGCTTGCTGGTTGTTGCTGGATTTTTGCTCAATTCTATGTTTAATTGGAAAAGGAGTTTATTATTTAGTGTATTACAATGAATGTATTGATCCACATAGTGGACATCTTAGGGCCCCAATGTATATTGTGTTCTTGAATCCTTTAGAAGTTTTTCTCTACCTCTTAAAATTCCTGCATTGTTTTGCAACCAAGGTTAGGTTTTTGACCATCATTATAAATTTTGACCCCTCTATTATCTAGCCACTTCATTTAGCAAGAACAATCTGTGCTTACCTTGGTTGTTTGGAATTTGCAAGAGTGAAGTTAAATATCTACTATACATTATTAATAATGATTTAAGGTAACATACTCTGTTGTTTCTTTGTCTCTTTGCTATATGAATTGGTTATGTATTTGTAGGATTCAATCTTATTCTATATCCCTTCCTTGAGCAAATCTAGACTATTCTAAAAGTATTGAATGCCTCTTGGTCAACAAGTTTATTTCTATTATTTTTTTTATCTTAGTTGTTTCCTTTGGTCCCCTTTGTTTAGAGACTCTATAGGTTCAGTGTCCTCCATCATCACTTATTAATATTGGGGATGTAAAGCACTCTTTGCATGAGAGCTATTTCTTATACAGGGAGAAACTTATGTAGATACTTATACAATTAGCACAATGCATATGAAGGATAAACACAATTCTTTAGACCCATTTCATCTTAATCATGTTATAAAAATCCACCCTTTAGAAATTTAGTCAACTCAAAATGGAGGTCATGGAAATAGACAATGTATGGGGACTGCTTCATTCCACTTTCCAACTAATAGTCTCACCCAGAGAAGCACTGCATTGTGTTCAACTAGGAAAACTTGATTGCAAGCAACCTTTCTTCGACTCTCTCGAAATCCAAGTCACTTAGGCCATTTCTAAGTGGGTAAGTTGGAACATGCGGGCATGGGATTACGTGACCTTTGCACATGTGGTTCACACTACCTGAGTTACTTGGAGAAGTGTGTAGGCAGAAGTTGTGTTGTAATCACCTACCCTTAGCACATGTAATGTCTCTAGTTAAGGAACATTCTCTTAAAGTGTTCATGGATTGGTTAGATTGGACTTTGTCTTGTTAAGTGGTCCACTTGTAGACCTAGTAGAGGGTTTGCTTGTAATTACTCTCTTCCTTATTCCATAAATAGAAAGGAGGGTGCTTCTCTTGAGGATATTGGGTTTTCTATTTTGTGAAAAGTAAAGTTAAGAGTAAAGTAGTTGTGATAACTATATGCACAAGGATGAAATATATACTTGACATAGAATCCTCTAGTTTGCTACCAAGCTTCCTTCAGTGGTCAAATTCGAGGCTGAAACCATGTGATCATAAGTGAAATCTTTGGATTTTTTTTTAAATCCATCAATAGGCATCGCTTTTTCAACGTTCTTCCGACACTTCGGTCAACCCATCCGATGGCCGTGCCATGACTCCAACGCTTCCGCCCGTCGGACGATCGACGGTTAAAGTGTCAAACTTCGTCGGAAGGCTGACTATTCTAGTGTTAGATTGCATCGTATTTTCGACACTTCCTGAATTAAAAACCGATGACACCACCATTTCTCCAACACTTATGTCCGTCGGATGGTCGACACTACAAGGGTCGGAGGACGTCGGATTTCCGACAGGTTATGCAATTTTGGTTGGCACTTCGGAAGGAAAAATGTTCGAATATGCGACACAATTATCTGTCGAATATTTGACCCACATTAGTAGACTGTTGAAGATCCGATGTTACACCACCAACGCCAAAAAAAAGTGTATGTGTCGAAAATGAGACAGAGAAGTGTCGAATTTCAGACATGCAAGGCGTCAAATTTTGGGTTGAAATTATGTTGTGTTTCAGCATGCGCAGCAGTTTCAGATGGCACCACAGTTTCAGAATGCGGCCCCGTATAATGTGTATCAACAGCAATATGAGCAACCACAATACCTACTGCAACAGCCACACCCTCAGTTGAGGGGGGAGACAATTATAAGGGTCAAGGAGGAGGAGGATTTCTCCAAGGAAGAGGACCAATGGTATGCTACAATTGTGGAGCACAGGGACACTATGCTAGAGACTACCCTGAACCTATGAATACTTGCTCATATTACAGACAAAAACACAATGTGGAGCAATGTTTGGAACTTATTGCTAGATGGAAATCCAGGACGGTTGTAGCAGCTAACCCAACACCAAATCCTACGCTGAATGTTCCCAACCCGAATGTTAATGCCAATATATAGATAATAGTCATAGAACCATGAGAACCAAGTGTAGTTGTGGTAACAAAGGGAGGTGCCACAAAAAGTGCAAATCAAGCGATGCAAATAGATCCTGTGGAGAAAACACAACCACAGGTACGACCCGTCGTGCAAAAGAAAGCACCGTTGGATGTTCAAAATCAGAAGCACATATTCATGGATATACGCCCAAAGTTTGTTGGAATAGAGCAGCCATCCACCTCAGGCCAAGTGAAAGTTATGCATGAGAGATTCTAGAAGATATTCGAGCAACAAACCGCAAGAAAGAGTGCAGATAAGGTTAGTAAGCTCAATCCATTCCTGTCAAGTTGTTTGGTGCTAATCTAGGATAAGGATGAACTTGCAGAGTTGGAAGCACTGATAGAAACACTTATGGAGGAAGACCAGCCAGCAAAGAAGGTTAACATTGTCAAGACAAAGTTCAAAATGGGACATGAACTCAGGATGTCTACATAAACTGGTGATTATGACATGGACTATATCATCCTAGACCTGGGATCCGGTGTTAACATCTTAACACGCCATATGTGGGAAATAATGGGCAAGCCACCCCTAGAATGGTCCCTAATTCAATTAAGGCTTTTTAATCAGGAAAAGGTCCTTCCCATTGGTATACTGAGTCAGGTCCAAGTGCATATTGAAGGATTGCACACTTTTACGGACTTCAAGGTCATCAATATAGTAGATGACACTAACCCATATCCCGCGCTTCTGGGGATCGATTGGGTGATAGGAAATCAAACCATTATAAATTTCAAAAGAAGGATCCTATCGTTTGAATATGATGAGATGAGGGTAGTTGCACCCCTTGACCCACTGGAAGGAGAGAGATACGTGGAACCTGTGTTCAACCAAGGGCAATATGATCACCTTGATAACATATATAATGTCACATCCCTTAGGGAGGACTATATTAATCCTACTGTGGATGGTAACCTAAGCTAGAAATGCACAAGTTAATGTACATCAGACTCAGGAGAGGCACTTGAGAACTGGCAGAACCGATTACATGAAGTCTCTATGAGAAAATGTGCGAGGATAACTAAATCTGTCTGAAGAGTGGGAACTCAGTCATGACCACTGCCCACATATGAAGGACTGCCTAACTTGGAAACGTTCTTGACGGAGTTTGAGGAGCTAGTAACAGAGCCACAACGACTATCTGCACTGGAATTTGTGCTAAAATCTACACCTGCGCAATGGTGGGGTACACACAAGAGCTTGATAACTGAATGCCCGTAGTGCAGACAACAATTGGAAGTAAGGTTCAGAGATGAGGTCACAACTGTGGCACAAAGGTATACATGGTTATCAGACCCTGTTGAACACTTGCAGCAGTGTTCCGCAGCATTCTCGAACTACCCGTGCCAGGAGTGGGTCCACCACTTCATTCATACTCTTGAAATGGCAGCCAGAGATTGGTACGCATCTATGGAGTTGCGCCAAGAAACAAGGGAATGGGAAAAGGTTGCACAGAATTTCACTTGCACATTCCAGTTTGCAGACGACAATCCGACTAAGAGACAGTTGGTGGTTAATGCCAGACAACTGGAAGACACCAATGGACTGTTAAAGAAACAAGGATTCAACAAGATTTGGTGCTCGCGATAGCTCAATAGCATTAATTTGGAAAGTCCAAGAAGAATGGTGGTGTGATTTTTGGTCCCATCCAATGTATTAACCTTAATTTCCTTGACAAGTACAGACCTAAACCTAAGTGTGAAAGTAAAGGTGACGAAGGACGATCCCATATGCTCCATCAGATGTCCCATCATTGTGTCTAGTCACTTCCTAGATGCTCGATCACCTATAAATATCATTCACCTATGTCATGGTAACCCTTACATTACCTTACTGAGCCAAGAGACCAGAGAGCCGAGCCAACTGAGCCAAGAAACCTTCAGAGTGAACCAGAACCCTACCTCAGCACTGAAGCCCATGATTGTTGAGTTATCCAATGATAGTGAAGAATCCACTATTTCACTAGCTTCACCCTGCCCAATATTGGAAGTGCCATACATCCCTGAACCTAGTAGGCTGACCAATAAGATGAAGAAGATGCAGGCTAAGCCGAAGGAACCACAGAGGCCGCCACGCCCGCCACCGATAGGAGGCCAGTTGACGCAGGTACCTGCAACCTGGCCACCAGCACAACTGGATGGGGTACAAGTGTTTGTGGACAAAGCTCCGTCGAGTGCAGACTTCCCCACTTTCTCTGGCCCCCTAGCGAAGATACCAAAATCCCGCAGATCCGACCCGATTCTGCCACCACTACCACCACCAGAAGTAGAGATGACTAATGAAGAAAAGAACTTGCTGCCTCCATATGTGTCACTGAGGAAGCCAGGGGCTGCAAGAGTGCTAGTGGATTCACATGTACTTCTAGAAGTTCCCACCATTCCAGAAGGTGTCCCATGATCTCAAGATACCATCGTTCCCAAACTTCAGGACTTGAATTTTGAAGACTACAACACCAGGAAACAAGAGGAGCTGGCCAGAAATCAATTCATGGTCGTGGAGCCTGGTGAGGCACCAAATGTATATGATGTTTCTACAATGGAGTGGGTGTGTGGATTGGAGAAGTCAGGTATCTTAAACCTGCTCCTTATGCCACATTTCGACCGCACTACCCTAGTCAGGATGTATGTGAAACAGCTTCTGGTATGCTTCCATGGAGGTTACCTCTGGCTGGACAAGCCATATGAGGTAATAGTGGACCTGGTCTCTGCCATCATGGGTCTCCCAAGGCAAGTAGTTGACCCGACCCCATGCCTGTACAAGGATAGGGAAAACCTGGACAAGAATGACATGAAGAGCAAGTACCAGCTTGTCCACGGCAGAAAGGGATTCCTAATTAGCTCTATCGATGACAGTGTTGTAAGGGCTGTGGTAAAAATCTTGTGCAGTAAGGTTCTACGCAAGATGAGGCCTACTGAATGCATTTCCGCAACAGTAGATCTAGCAGAATAGTGTGCGCAAGGAGTGCACATTAACTAGTCCCAGTTCCTCTTGAACAAACTGACGGACGATGCAGTTGACGCGCAGGAGCTTCCCACGGTGAAGTTCCACTTATCGTGGCTTTTAATTTTTATCTTATTTGCAACATGGAATCCTCCAGCAGATTATCAACCCATGGATATCCCAGTAGAGCTCCTTGGTACATTGTTCCAGAACCTTTGGGACCACAACGATAGCAAGCGCAAGCCCGATACAAAGCTTGCATTCTTTCTCCAAGCATAAAGGATTAGACAAATTTTGTGCAAGCAATATCGATTGAAACCTGCGATAGTGGCCAGGTATCCATTCATTCACTTCTAGGAAGGGCCGCACAACATCATCCTGCATCTGTGCAATGACCTTAAGAAGCAGGCACTCTCGACTTTCTTCATCCTCAGAGATGTAGATATCGAGAGGGAAATCAAAGAGTGGCCCAAAGAATGGGTTGGCGAGCGTGTGGAGGTACCCAAGGAACAACAAGCACAGCAGGGGGTTTTGCAGCAAAACCCTCCCCAAGAACACATCAATTTCAATGCCTAGGAGCATCAGGATGATGCCCAGGAAGAAGAAGAAGAAGATGACAAGCAAGCGCAAGACCCATCCAACAATAGTGATGAAGACATCCCTGCTGAGGAGGTGGTGCACATTGAAAGAAGTAGAAAAACAAAGGGAAAAGAGCCCATGGAAGAAGATGCGAAAGCTTTGGGCATCCTGCATAGGAAAAATAAACAGGCTAATTGACCCCAAGTCCTTAGCATAGAAGAATAGGATCTAAATCTTCTTAGAGAGGCGGTCACCAAAGTAGCCAAGAAAACTTTGGGTAAAATCACGAGCAGGAAAACCAACTGGACAGCTTCTCTCACTACGAAACTTAACCACCTGGCAGAGGTCATCACAAAAGTGTGCGACACCATGCAGGCTGAGACCTATGGCTTAGACCTATCAGACACTTTGGTGACACCGGTCCTGCTCTCACCCTTAAGAATAGAAATGCCCACATAGGCATTTTCTACAGAAGAAGCAGAAAAAGAGGAAAGTGTCCATAGCTTGGACACATTAACTTTGGATTTCTCTAAGCTGACCTTGAAGCAAATATATTCCATTCAGCATGCCGCATCTATAGAGGTGAGAATCTGAGAAAACACGGTTGCATATCAGGCATCCAGGAAGGCACAAAAGTGCAAGCAGGTCATCAAGCGACAGCAAGAAGACCTGGCAGCACAAGCGCAGAAGTAGGCTTCATTGGAAGAAGCCATAAGGGAGGCAGCCACAGTGTTGTTAGAGGATGAGGAAGAAGAGGAGGTAGAACATGTCCATAAGCTAAGGTGGATATCCAAAGTGGCCGCAGATCTAAAGAAGCAGGTTCAGGAGCTACAGACCAACCAGCAACCAAGCACACCCCCTGAAGTTGTGCAGCAAAGGAAACAATCGAAACATCAAGCTGTTGGTCGGCTTAGGGACGCTAAATAGGTATGCACAGAGGCCATGGAAACAATTTCCATAGTATGGGATAAAATCATCGAGGATGAGACTATAGAGCAGCTTGCCAAGAAGGCGTGGCAAGCAGAAAAATAGGTAGTGGTAGTAAAGGCAGAAATTAAGAAGCTGCCAATAAAAGAGAAGATTACTAAAGGAACTGAGATCAAGCAGCTCCAGGAGCAGGTACAAACCCTATGCAAGCAAGAAAGCAAGCACAACCAAGAGACAGTTGAGAAACAAGCCAAAGAATGGGTGACAGGGATAATTCAGCCTGTCTAGTAGAGGATCCATGAGCTAACGCAAGCAGTGGCCAATGCATCATTAGAACACCCTAGCTCCGACCAAGTGTAGCAGTTAGAGCAGTAGACAAAAGAATCCCACCGGGATATAGAAATGCTTTCTCCTATTTTTGGCCAATTCCAATATAAGCTTGGCAGCGCAGAGCAATCTGTGCCATAATATGTGCAGGAAGAGGAAAAGGAAGAAGACGAGGAGAAGGGAGCTGAAGAGGAGAAGGGAACTAAAGAAGAAGAGGAGAAGGCAGCTAAAGAGAAACCTCTACAAATAGACTCTTCAGATGAGGCCAAAGAAGAAATTGTATAACTCCAAGTTTCATCATCAAAAAATTTTCTAAGTATGGGATGAGTTCGCGGTGCAAGAAACACCGCCAAAAAAAAAAAATCAAAGTAAACATCACGCAAGTTGCGCTACCTACTACATCCATTGCTTAGTGGCTTGGGATGAGGCACATGTGAGTGTTGGGGGCCTGTTGGGCCTGGGGAAAGTGCACAGGAAATAATCGCAAGTGAAGAAACATGCAAGACTCAGTCTACAGTGCAAGCACATGGAAGGAAACTGCACGAATTGCATGGACAAAGGAATCTGTGCGGATGAGGAAAGTTGTGCAGAAGAAGGAAGATGCGCAAAATATGTCACCTATGTGCAAAAGGGAACTGCATGGAAGGAAGATTCCAATAGGGTAAGGCAGTAACACAAGTGTAGAATAACGGCCGAAAGTGACAAGATGATCGTGGGTGCTGAAGTTAGCTTAAGCCGACGGATGCCACATGAGTGAATGCATGCTATAAGTAAGGTCATTAGAGCCTCGTGTCAAGTCATCATTGCCACAGCTATATCCTGATGGGAGGGTGATGGTGATAGTTACTAGACTGCCTGTATGTAGTCGACCTGGGTGGTCATGTAAAATAGTATAAATATGAGGGATTCAATAGTTAGAAGGTTGCGTTTTAGATTTGTAGTTATTGTTAGCTACTTTGTGATAGCTTGGAGATCATTGTTAGTTGCTTTAAGTGAGTTAATAGAGGAAATATCTCTGAGAGAGCCGAGGGAAGGTCTGAGATCTGAGTGGTAGAGTAGTCGAAAGTCTGCAAGATGCAGTCATAGGTAGTATAGTAGAAGAGAAGCTCTGTTAGAGAGGTGCAGATGCCAGAGAGGTCGATCCAAGTTGTGTGTGGATCGGTAGATGGTAGCAATATATTAGGAGAAATAAGACAGAGAGCATGAGAGAAAAAGAGAGTCTGAGTAGAAAGATAGATCTAGGACAGTCTGTAGTCAAATGCAGGCTGAAGGCACCATATATTTTTCATGCCAGATGAAGAGTGACTTGTGGTTTTTCCTAGATGAGTTTCCACATGGATTCTTCTGTGTGCTAATGATTGCCTATGTATGTTGTTTATTGTTTGTGTTCATTCTTATGTTTATGACGTAAGTCCTATCATGATTGAATGAATGTAACACTCTCAATAGAAGTCAGAATGTATGAATAGGTTCTTATGCATAGTAGTTGAATATTAGTTTATGTTTATGGCGCAATCATTGTTGTGCATCTGTTATATTGTGCATGTCTGCTAGCTTGCTTTTATTTTCAGTTATGTTGAAGTACTAAGGTCGAATCTGTGTCACGTCATTAGTAGTTAATGAAATATATGCACGGTGCATGCTACAGTTCAGCAAAAGTGACTCCATCCTCGTTCCTTGGTCGATCTCCTTGGTTGCGCACCAAGGGACTATAATTCCTCGACAATCGTGGAAACATGCTTCCGACAGTTACCCATCGAAGAGATATCTTGGGTGAGATTGTGCCTGCTCTACGGGCGTTGCCGATGGGGCTTGCTCTGTCGGGCCAGTATCTCAGTCTTTGTTGGGTTGACGAGCTATGCGGAACCTAGGTCACGTGAGTGCTCTTTCTAGTTTTCAGAAGGATAAGATTCTAGGGCCCGATGGATGAACTATTGAATTTTTTCTGGGATTATTTGATCTTATTGGGGGAGATCTACTGAAAGTTGTGGAGGATACTTGCATATTAGGAAGGAATCCTGCCAGTTTTAATACAACCTTCATTGCACTGATTCCAAAAGTTGATAACCCCACTTCTTTGAATGACTTTAGACCAATTTATCTATGCAACTGTGTCTACAAGGTTGTCATGAAGATTATTTCCTACAGATTCAAGAACATTCTCTCCAATCATATCTCTGAAGAACAATTTCGGTTTCTGGAAGGAAGACAGATTCGCGAGGCCATTGGGGTGGCACAAAAGGGTATGCACAGCATGAAGACTAAAAAGTTAAAGGGGTTATTTTGAAGATTAATCTGTCCAAAGCATATGATAAGGTAAATTGGTTATATATCTATATTATTTTGACTCATCTTGGTTTATATATAGGTTTTATCAGATGGGTTATGAGCTGTATCACAACATTTTCCTTTTCGGTTATGTTCAACGGGGCGACATCTCCCTTCTTTCATGCTGAGAGGGGGTTACACCAAGGATGTCTGTTATCACCACTACTCTTTTTACTGGTGGCCGAAGGTTTAAGTAGGGTCATCAAAGAAGCTACTATGCAGTGCTCCCTTGTGGTCATCCAAATATCCCATCTTTTGTCCTTGACACATTTACTGTTCGTAGATGACATTCTTATTTTTTGTTCTGTCTCGATAAGGGGTATTCAGACTTTAAAAGATATCCTGGTGATCTTTTCAGCAGCCATGGGGATGGGGATTAATGAGGGGAAGTCAATGGTGACTGCACATCTCTTCACAGTGGAAGAATCTCGTGCACTTAACAAAACCTTTCCTTTCTTGTTGGTGGATATTAATGCTGGTTTGAAATACTTAGGGTTCTGCCTAAAACAAAATGATTACCTAAAGCAGAACTGGAACTGGCTCATTGAAAAATTGGAAAAAGGAATGAAACTTTAGAGTCATAAGTGGTTATCCTGAGCTGGGCGTCTGGTTCTGGTGAAATCAGTTCTGGAAGCTATTCCAGTCTATTGGATATCCCTTACGTGGATTCCTAAGAACATTTTGAAAAAAGCAAGGAGAATATGCTTTGGAATTTTGTGGAGTGGGAAACAGGAGACACAGGTGACTCTTTGGGTTTGATGGTAAAGGATTGCGGTTCCGAAAGTTTCAGGAGGCTAGGGACTTAAGAAATTTTTTCTTTTTGCTAGGGAATCAGCAGCTAAGGGGGCTTGGAGACTTATCAGTTCGGAAAACATATGGGAAAAATTCATGATACAAAATTATCTTGCACCAGATACTATAGAAAAATGGATATGGAACCCAAGGAAATCTCATGCTGGTGGCTCGGTCATCTGGAAAGTAGTGGTGAAATATTTTGATATCATTGGTACAAATATTTATTTGAATGTGGGAAATAGAAGGCCGTTTCGGATCGGGGTGGATCCTTGGGTTGGATGTGAACAAAAACATATTCTCCCTGCTAGAACAGTTGAGGCTCTAAGGGAATGAGATATCATATATCTTTATCAACTTGCTTATCCTGCACAGGGACATCGATGGTTTTAATCATGGAAGTCAGCATCGACTTTTGAATTAGATGCTCCAAATGAAAGGGAGTTGGGCCGCTACATAGGTGACTTGAATCAATCCCTTATTCAACTCAGTGACAGATTGGACGAATGGGTTTGGGATGTTGATCCAAGGGGTGTCCATACTCCAAAGGGGGATATCTGAAATTTAGTGCATATTTTCTTCTTAGAGAACCAGTCTGGCAGTGGAAGAATCTATGGAATATCAACAGCCCACCAAAAACCATACTTTTCCTATGGTGCATTCTGGAAAACAAGGTCCCAACCTGGGATAATATTCAGCGTAGGAATTTGCATGGTCCTGGGTGGTGTATCCTTTGCAAAGGTGAGGAGGAATCAGTTCTCCATTTATTCTTAAATTGTGCTTTTATCAAAGCAGTTTGGGCAGAGTGTGTAATTTCCTTATGGGCTCCCTATGTTTGGGATGGGGAGTCGATTTTAAAAGCTTGGAAGAACTAGAGGGCGAGGGCATATTCTATGTTGATGGAAGCATTGCCTCTGTTGATTCTTTGAGGTGTATGGTTGGCACGTAATCATTTTTGTTTTCAAGATAAAGCTTGCACGCCTACAATTATGGCTAGTAATGCGTGTGCTTTTCTTAGTGCTTTTCCACATCATATTAGAGCTACTAGACAGAGGGAAGTTCTTGTTGTGGAATTGGACAGGTCAAAGCCGTGGGGTTTCTTTGATGGAGTGGCACATAATAATGATTGTGGGGGTGGTGCCCTTTTGTATCTATCAAAGAATTATTTCTTTGAGATGATAGCTAGATTAGGGGAAGGCAGCAATAATTTTGCTGAAATCATGAGCCTTAAACTCCTTTTGGTCCTTACAGCAGAGAAGGGTGTAACAACACTCAACTTCATGGGTAACTCATCCAATGTTATAAACTGGATAAATGGCACACAACTGTGCAGAAATATCAGACTTGATATCATCCTTCGATCAATTAGAGAGATTTTGCTCAAATTTGATGACTTTTCTTGTCGACACATTTACAGGGAAACAGACTTCGCTTCGAAGGAGGGTTTTCATCTAGCTATGGGACAGTGGAAGATAAGAGAACATGGAGATGGGAATACTCATGAATATTTTCACAGACCTTTTATAGATTGACATCTATTTTTTGTTTATGTTTACAACATAATATATTGTTGCAGCTAGTCTACCCAGTTATACATGCTTATATTATAGAGCTATATGGTTTTGCACTCAAATGACTGAACCTTTTACAGTTGTATGATACTTGAATTACTGAATTATGCAGTTTTGATGGTTAAGACTATTTCTTGAATTACTATTTCTATGAAGGTTAGATTTAAAAACCTTTTATGGATGGGAATTTGAATATCAGACTATGTGTTTCATCACAGAAGCTATATGCTATACTTGAGATACACTTTTTTACAAGTGTATCTACATAATGTAATTTTGTTTTGAAGAAATAAAATTACGCTTTTTTTTCTAGGAAAAAAAAATCATATACAAAAACATCAAAATAACTAAAGTTTAAAACTTCATTTTAATTAAAATATGCTATTTAAATTAGTTAAAATTATATCATTAAACATTCATTTCAAATTTTAATCATATTATATTAAAAATATATAGATGAAGAACAAAACCACGTTTATTACATATTATATAAATTATTCAGTCTCATTAATTAAAAGTTTTAATTAAAGGTTAAATAAAAGTAATATATATATATTCAAATAATTATATAAAATATTTAATTTCAAAGGTTTTAATTAAAGGTTAAATAAAAAATAGGGCGCTTTAGGGTTGCAGGCCTGGCAGAGTGAGGTGCGGCTACGTAGGTCAACGGCAAGCCCGCGGGGCTGGGCATTTTGCAAGCCCCCCTGTGGTGGGTCATGGCAGATCCGGACCCTTAGAACCCTGACTCAAGGAAGGGGTAGCAGGAATCAGAAGCAAGAGGCAGGCGAGAGAGATGAAAGGCAAAAGATCTGGCCCAGGGGGTTGTTTTCCTAAGGCCTTGGCGATCTTGATGATTCAAATCATGTTGGAGCAGGTGAGAGGAAATATTGAACTTTGGAAGGAGAAGGCCCTTATTGGGAAATTCGTGGGGGTTTGGCCCAAGGAAAGAGATCTAGTTCGGTGGATTAGTATAGTGTGGAACCCGAATAGTCACTATGATTTATAGCTTGGATCCAAGAGCTTCTTCACCATAATCTTTTTTAACCAAGAAGACAGGGACCGAATCCTGGAGGGGGGTCCATATTTTTTCTTCTCTAATGGTTTGTACTTACGGCCATGGAAAGAGTGTTTTAACCCAGAAACGGAAGACATGATGGTTTCCCCAGTATGGATTCGCCTTTTCTCATTGCCAAGAGAATATTGGGATCTGGATACCCTGAAGGATATAGGGAAAACCCTAGGGGAATTCATAAAGGTGGCTGAACAAACTAGGGTTTAGAGATATACATCTTTTTCTCGGATCTATGTTTACCTAGACCTTTCCAAAGAACTCCCGGAAGCAATCAGCCTAAACTAGGAAGACGAGGAATGGATCCAGCCCATTGATTATGAGAAATTACCTTTTTGATGCAGACATTACCATGAATATGGAAATCTGGGGAGGGATTGTCCCAAACTAGAATCAACACTAGGAAATCCTGGCCATAATCCTGAAGGTGGAGCTGAGAAGGATGACTTCACTCAGGTAAAGAACAGGCGAAGGAACAAGGGAGGGGGGGTGTCCAAAGAAAAGAAGGATCATGAGAAAAAATCTCCTCATTCCAAAAACCCCTTTGAGGTGCTAGGGGAGGGCTTTCCTGAAGAAGAAAACCTTAAGGAGAAGGGATCAGTGGAGCCACAGGAAGAAAAGGAAAAAGAATCCAAAGGACATGGGGTGCAGTTGATGGAAGTAATTGAGGAGGACGAGGGGGATGAGATGGAACTAGGTGAGCTGGATCTAGAAACGATTGAGGAAGAATGTGGAAAGAATGGAAAGGGATATGTGCCTCGTCGCCATATTGAGCTTCTCCAAGAAGCTATCTTCAGAACTGGCGCTCACCAAATCCTGGGGATTGACCCAGATCCGCAAAAAGTTAGTAAAAGGAAATCGCTAGAAGAAGAGCTTTGGAGGGGACAGAAAACAACAAGAAACGCATAGCTACAGTAGGTGTAAAACTCATTGAATCAGGCCAATACCCCACAATTCGAGCAGCCAATGAAGCTTATATCCTAGAATATAGGAGGTGTAGCAAGGTGTACCAATGAAGATTATATCCTGGAATATAAGGGGGTGCAGCAACCCCAGGAAACAAAAGAATCTAAATAGAAAGTTAATGCAGGGAAAACCTGATATCCTGTTCCTGCAAGAAACAGAGTGTAGCTTCGAGGGTTAGGAGAAAATCAGAAATAGGATCTAGAAGGGAAGTCAGCTAATGGCCTTAGATGTTGTGGGACAAGCAGGTGGTATTGCAATCCTCTGGTAACATAGAGTAGTGGAACTCTCATACTGGCTTGCTAATAAATTTTCACTTATGGCTGAATTTCACCTTCTGGACTACGAAGTGAAAGGGTCATTGGGGAATGTCTATGGCCCTAATAGCTTCCCCAAGAAACAGGCCTTCATAGATTTCCTTGGTTGGATCAAGCATTAATCTGAGGTGGGGAGTTGGGTAATTGGAGGGGATTTCAACCTCATAGCCAGCTTAGGGGAGAAGAAGGGGGGGAGACGCACCCTGGATAAATATCAAGAGACCTTTTGGGATTTCTTGGCTCAAAGCCCCTTAGTGGATCTGGAGATAGAAAATGGGTGGTTTACTTGGAACAATAAGAGAGGGGGGCATCATCTGGTGGCCTCCCGGTTGGATAGATTCATGGTTTTGAAAAATATCATTCACGGCATGGGTGAGATAATGGCGGATGTTCTCTTGGCAGCTGGCTCCGATCATTGGCCTATTTGTCTCAACTAGGATTGGTCAAGTACCAATCTGAGCAAACCGTTCAGATTTGAGCAGTTCTAGCTGGAACATAAGGACTTTAAGGAATGTGTCATGCAATGGTGGAAGGAGTTGGTTCCCCCTCCAGGAATCGTTATGTACCATTTTCAATAGAAGCTTAAAGCCTTAAAAGCCAAAATTCACATGTGGAATAGGGAAGAGTTTGGGAATATCTTTGAAGATAAAAAGAGGATGATAAATGAACTAGAGCTTATCACTAGAGAGGGAATGGAGAACGGATGGGATGAGGGCGCGAAGGCAAAAGAAAAATACCTCTGGTGTCAACTTGAAGCGAGGGAAATACAGGAAGGAATATTTTGGAAGCAAAAGGCAAGGATAAAATGGCTCTAGGAGGGTGAGAGGAACACAATTTTTTTCCATAACTCGGTTATTCAAAATAGTAGTTAGAGAATCCAGAAGCTCTGAAAGGTTGATGGAAGCCGGGTGGAGACCAGACGGGAGATAGAGGAGGAACACACCCAGCACTTATCTGAGATCCTTAGTGAATATTTGGATGACAGAGGGAGGGCCATAGAAAGGATTACTAGCCTGATTCCCAGGTCTGTAACTAGAGAAAATAATGAGATGTTGACTAAGCCGGTGACCATGCAGGAGGTCGAGGAAGTGGTCAACTAGATGGCCCTAGGGAAAGCTCCTATTCCAGATGGCTTCACCTCTAACTTCTTCCATCACTTCTGGGATAGCAGAAGAATCTAGAAACAAGAGGGGAGATCTAAAATCCTTTAACACAACCTTCCTGACTTTAATTCCCAAGGAGACTAGTGCTGACAGTCCAGACAAGTTCTATCCAATTGCCCTTTGCAATGTGATTTACAAGATTATTTCCAAAGTGATAGCTAATCAACTAAAACCTCTCCTACCAAGCCTCATCTACTCTGAACAATTTTGGTTTGTGGAAGGACGACAGATCCTAGATGGTATCATCTTATTTCATGAGGTGATCCCCTCGCTGAAAAGTACTCGACAGCTAGGCATGATGATCAAGCTTGATATAGCAAAGGCCTATGACAAATTAAGTTGGCAGTACATGGGGAAAATGCTAGAGGCCTATGGATTTTTCTAGGGATGGGTTGAATGGGTCATGAACCTAGTCACAACCCGATTCTTTAACATCCTCCTAAATGGTGCTCCTACCCATTTTTTCTAGCCTTCCCGGGGTATCAGACAAGGGGATCCCTTATCCCCTTTCCTCTTCATTCTCATGGCAAAGGGTCTGAGTCACCTTATTAAGAATCAAGCTGAAAATGGAGAGCTATGGGGGATAAAAATCCATGAAGGAATGGATCCTCAGACCCATCAACAATTTGTTGATGACACCATGCTCATAGGGCACCATTCAGTCCAAGAAGTGAAAAGCTTCAAAAGGAGCCTGACTCTCTGCACTAAGGCTTCTGGCCTCACGGTCAATCCCAATAAATCCCAAGTCTTTCTTATGAACATGGACAGAATCACTCAAAGGAATATCATTTCGATCCTAGGGTTTTCGAAAGGGATAATGCCCTCCAAATATCTTGGAATCCCCCTAAGGGTGGGGCAGCTAAAGAACACTTCCTAGCAGGATCTTTTGGATAAAATGAAACATAGGCTTTCTAGCTGGGTTCTTCTCCTCCTAAATTTACCTAGCATACTTATCCTGGTAAAAGCGGTTATGCAGGATATGCCCATATATCTCTTCTCGATTCTCTCATCCCCAAAGTTGGTTTTTCAAGGTATGCAAAGGAATTTCCTATGGGGTAGTAGGGAGACAAAAGCAAAATTTTCCTTGGTCAACTGGGACGAAATTTGCAGACCAAAGGAGCAGGGGGGTTAGGGCTGAGGGATCCAGAACTCATGGCTGAGGTTCAGGTAGCGAAATCTTGGTGGAGGTGGGATAATCACTCAACGAAACCTTGGGATAGACTTTGGGACATCAAATATGCTTGGGACAGGCCCAATAACCAACTGGTAAGATTCAATGAGGAGTTGACTGGCTCCCCCATATGGTTGAAAGCGTTGAGCGAAAGGCACATCGTGCAAGACCACAACTTCTGGGAGATAAGGGGAGGGGACTACTAAGTTCTAGGAGGATTATTGGAACGAGTTCCCAAAATTAGGGATGGACCCAAGATGGTGACATATCAAGGAAAAAGCCACTGAGGAGGGCAAGGAAAAGGTGGCCCAATTTTGGGAGATCTAGCACTTAGGAGGGCAGCGACAGTGGGATTTCCTGACAAAACCTAACCTAACAAGTGAGGAGGATTGGAGATCCTTTCAGGAGGAAATCCACCAAAGATTCATAAGGGTTAGGGAGGGCCCAGAAATTATAAGGTGGGGTTAAAAGGAAAAAGGTTCCTTTAGCATAAAGGAATCCTATAACCTCAGGATAGGCCAGCAGAGGGACAAAGAAGGAATATGGAAAAAGATCTGTACTTCGAATCAATGGCCCAAAGTGACCCTCTTTACTTGGATGGTGTTCAAAGGAAGAATCCTTACCAGCGAGAACATCCGCCACTGTGGTGTTCAGGGGCCTTCGCAATGTTGCCTTTGTTATCGGTACAAGGAAACCATGGGCCACCTCCTGGATAGATGAACCTTTGCTTCAACCATATGGGATAATGGAGCAATCAGATTCAGGAGGAGTTATAGGAGGAGAGGCCGACCGATCCAAACGTTGATTGATTGGAACCCTAAAGCTTTCAAAAATTGAATCATTTAGACGGTTTCGGAAGCCTTTTCGAGCATGGCCATGTGGTGTATATGGAAAGAGAGGAATGGTAGGATCTTCCAAGATAAACGCAGCAACACCAATTTGTTCTGGACAACAGTGAAGAATAACTTGCTTTCCACCATCCGAAGGTGGCAATGGCAAGATCATGATAAGATAATCCCACTAGAGGAATCCCACATTACAGAGAGTTGGGGGCTTGACAGATCCTAGATGGAAGGCCTGCGCAGTCGTGAAAGGATTTGCATGCCTTCTAGCCCTCCCTCATGGTCTCCCCCCCTCCCCAGGTGTTCAAGCTTAATTTTGATGGGGCTTCTAGGGGAAACATGGGGCCCGCGGGCTATGGTGAGATATGTCAGGATCACAGTGGGAGGATCATCTCCATCTACCTAGGCACTCTAGGAAATGACACCAACAATTCTGCTGAATTAGAAGGGATGATCTGTGGTTTTTAGTGTCTGATCAGAGCCGAATACTTCTCGGAGATCATTAAAGGAGACACCTGAGTTTTTATCTAGATGGCCAAAAGGATGACAAGTGGGAAAGCCTATGAGAATGTGTCCTCGAGCTGGCCCATAGCCAGGAAACTAGACTCCCTAAGATCCCTGCTCCGCGCCCACTCAAAGGTCTCTTTTTACCACGTAAGACGCGCTACCAATAAGGTAATGGATCTATTATCTAACGCTGGTGTGGAGGGGGTTGTGGGGTTCCAAAGTGGCAGCTTGGAGGAATTTAGTGCTGAAGCATGGGCCCAGCAGTGCAGGCAAGTGGCATCTAGGGACTATGATGGCAAACCACAAGTGGAGCGTCCGAACGACAGAGGCATGGGAGATGACAGGGGGCATGAGCACGCCCAGCCAGACCTTTCTTAAATGATACATGGAGCCACATGGTTAATTGGTTGGACCATGAGGTGTCTGTCCTTCACCATCATAATGGGTAGCATTGCAGGGGTGGACGGGACAGGAAAGGAAGAGCAGGATCATCAAAAGGATTGGGTTTTAATTATAGTCAGGATCTCTGAGGCAGGTGAAGGTATGAGGGTCGTCATTGTTATGATTGGTGTGACGCAAGCATAGTACTAGACTGAGAAGACAATCATGCCTCCTCCCTCCTTTTATTTTCGGCTAATTCTGCCAATCTTCATCCTTCTTCTGTGCAAGGTCTTTGTGCTCTACTATCTCACTCTGTCTCTAGTTCTCTTCAGGATGCTTTCCCGTCAAGTTGATTTTTTCCCCCAATTCCCTATGTGCGCTTTGTTTCCCTTCTCCCAGACGTATGGCTCCTAAGTGTTCACTGAAAAGTGTTTCAATCCTGGGAGAAGCTTATGATGGCTAGGACAGAAAGGGGAAGGGCATAATGCATCGGGCATGGGAAGCAACAAGGGTGTAGGTTCAGGCCCAGGAAGTAGTGGATTTTTACAAGGATCATGTGCCTCTAGGTATCCGATTGGAAGTGGAGAAGGTGGTCGATGATCTTTGGGCAGAGGTGAAAACCATGTCTTCAGAGGACCTCCACAAGGAGGTGGCGGACTGGGTCCTCGACCCTGGTATTATGGCGGGCAAAGCCTCGGCCTACGATCATCTATTAATGCTCTACTATGTGAACATGCACCTGGTTGGCCACTCCTCTGTCACAAGGGAAGCCAAGTGTGAGGGAGTTGAAGAGCCAGTGAAGGCCTGGAAGGACCACGACAGCTAATGCCATTTGATGCACCAAAAAATCGATGTTATTGCAGCGAAGTTGAACATTCCCTTCTACCCAGCGAGAAGGGGGCCAAAGGAGTTCACTCGCCCAAGGGCAAAAGGTAGCCACCACTGCAATGCGCTTTGTGGACACTAGGGTGAAGCTACCCCCCAGGTCACCTCAACTATGTCGGCCTTTGCTGCTTGTCCTAGAGTGGGAGCTGTTCTCCAGGGTCCGGTTTGAGATCTGGTTTCTTTCTCTCCTATCTTTTGTCTGTCATTTTTCCTAATTCGACTTGTATAGGGTGCATCCTGGTTATGTTTTGGCCAAAGTGTATTAGGGTGGGTGTGATCATTTTGATTGTAAGGGGTTCGAAAGAAATAGTTGTAGTAGTTTGGGAGTATGTCTCTGGGCTATGCGAACTTATGTGAGCTTTTGGGGAGGGAGATTAGGAACGGAGACGGGCTGTCCCAGGGAAGCCATGGATGCTTTGTCATGAAGACTGTCTTTTATGTAATTTTGGCTATGTGAAGTAATATATTGTTTTATTTACAAAAACAAATTAAAGGTTAAATCAATGTAATACTTAAAAAAATTAATAACATATATTTCTACATCATATACATACATTTTTACATTAAATTAATAATATACTTATATACTTAAAAAAAATTAATCATATATATACATTTTTATATACTTAAAAAAATTAATAATATATATTTTTACATCATATATATACTTAAAAATTCAATAATATATATATTCAAATATAAAATAAAATTAATACAAATACATAATAAAGGTTTGAAATATAATAATCATTAATTTCCATTGTAATAATCATTAATATACGTTTCACCACGTTTCCACATATTCGCCAGGATCTCAGACCCAGCACCATAAGTAAAGGCAGATAAAGAAGCAGTGGTTGAACCCATTGACCTAGTCCCAGCTTACCTTTTCTCAATCCCATACCTAGGAGTATAAGGTAGTAACACCCCATCACTAGCACAGAGCAGAGCAAGGAGCTGAGGGCATAGCATCCATTCGATGACATTAGACATTTCATTCGTGCCATATAATTTTTTTTAAACTTTATTAAAAAAAATGAAATATAAAATTATTATGTAATCATATTAAAAATAGTAAAAAAACATATTATCAATTAATGACTCAAAATATTCAATAATAATTTCAATCATATTAAAAAATTTAACAAAAATTTATTAATTCAAAATATTACATGCTATAAATAATCATATACAAAGACATCAAAATAACTTAAGTTTAAAACTTCAAATGTGTTATTTAAATTAATTAAAATTATATCATTAAACATTCATTTCAAATTTTAATCATATTATATTAAAATATATAGATAAAAAACAAAAACACATTTATTACATAACTATATAAATTATTAATTAAAGGTTAAATCAAGTAATACTTGAAAAATATTAATAATATACATTTTTACATAATATATATTCAAATAGTTATATAGATTATTTAAGTTCATTGATTTAGTTTAATTAAATCCAAAATCAAAGTAATATTTTAAAAAATTAATAATATACATTTTCACATCATACATATTCAAATATAAAAGATAGTTAATATAAATACATAATAAAGGTTTGAAATATAATAATCATTAATTTCCATGGTAATTGATAATATCAATTCAAAATTATTTATTAAAACATTATTTATAAGTTTAATTGTATTTATATGCATCTTTGAAATGTATTAAGATTATGTAATTGTTATTAAAACATTATTTACAAGTTTAATTGTTTTTATATGCATTTTTGAAATACATTAGGGTTATATAATTGTAATTAATAATATTAATTCAAAAATATATATTAAAGCATTATTTGCAAGTTTAATTGTATGCATTTTGAAATATATTATGGTTAATCAATATTGATATATAAAAACAATCAGTATTAACTTAATAATATACATTTTCACATCATACATATTCAAATATAAAAAAATGTTAATACAAAGGTTTGAAATATAATAATTATTAATTTCCATTGTAATTGTAATTAATAATATCAATTCAAAAATATTTATTAAAGCATTATTAGTGAGTTTAATTGTATTTATATGCATTTTTGAAATATAATATGGTTAATCAATATTTATATATGAAAACAATAAAATATTACCTTTTATATTATTCATAATTATATTGAAAATTCAAAATATTAATAGATAACATTTCAATCCAACCAAAAAAACATAAATGGATAAGAATCAAGAATTCGTTTATTTAATTCATTAAATAAATATAAATTTTGTGATGGAAAAGTGTTATGTAAATTAATAAAATTTATTTTAATTAAACATTTATTTTCAATTTTATTAACATATTAAAATACTGGAAATGCAAATATAAAAGAACATTTCAATCTAACTAAAAAACCATAAATGATTTCAAAATTCATTTATTTAATATCAATTTTCAAAATATAAAGTATGTATGATTTCAAAATTCATTTATTTAATATTAATTTTTAAAATATAAAGTATGTAATGAAAAGAAATTTTGTAAATTAATTAAATTTATTTTCATTAAACATCTATTTTTAATTTTATTAATACTATATTAAAACAAGTGGAATAAGCAACAAAGTTGCTTAGTACCTGCCTCCTAAGAAGAGATTGAAAATATATAGCAATAGGATAATTTTGCTATAAAAATATATGATAAAACAAATATAATTACAATTTGAAAGAAATTAAAACAAAAATGAATTAAAAAATGTTCATTTAAATACGATATAGGTTATTGCAATGTAGCATAAAACAAGCATATTCAAGCTTCCTTACATACTTCTAGTAATATTCTTGACTTATGTTATAAAAATATGCAAGTTTTTTTATAGACTAGCATAAATAGGAAATGAGAAATAATAGCTTATAAGACTATAAATTAATATCATTGTGAGAATAGTTTATTTATATTTTATGATAAATTTATAATGTTATACAAATATGCAAGTTTTTTTTATAGACTAGCATAAATAGGAAATGAGAAATAATAGCTTATAAGACTATAAATTAATTTCATTGGTGTGAGAATAGTTTATTTATATTTTATTATAAATTTATAATTTAAATTTAAAATAAATTTAATTATTTTAAATTGAAAAAAAAAAATTAGTTAAATAGTTTGAATAATGGATTTTCCAAGAATAATTTATAGATAGTTCAAAATAAACTATTGTTATCAAATAACATGCATATATCTACTTGTTGGGAAAAAAACATGAAACTTAACATAAAAAAGGACATTTTTAAAAGAAAAATATGCTATACATCGGATTTTGTCTTTATACTATTTTCTTATTGTCAAATGGATGTAGCTTGGGTGGTTGGGAGGAATCAATGTTACCCTCCCCACCTAGGTTCTATTCTTGTAAGTGACATGTTGCTCTTGTGGAGCCCTTTGTAATAAATGTTATGTCAGGTATTGGAATTTTCCGTGGAGTAGCTCTCTAACAAATGGTGAACCACATTAAAAAAAAAAAAAAACTATTTTCTTAAGTCCATTGTGCCCAATTTCTAGCATTCTTAGCCTTTTCTTCATTATCTAATACATTTTAGTTTTTTATTTGATGATGATGATGATGATGGTTAACATCCCCCGAGACCAAAATTTGGTCTATCTGACCTTAAAAAGGAAATTAATCATTTATATAACTAATTATACATTTAAGTTATGAAGGCAATTTGGATGTTTAATAAATACAAAATTGTATTATAAAATTTGGATAGTTTAAGAAAGAAATATAAATAAAATAATATTTTTTGATAATTTTTAATTATATTATAAATCTAGTTATCTAACATTCTATTTTCTATAAATATTGAAATGACAAATTTTATCTAGTTTTGATACTTTTCCATTTTCCAAATAAAAAAATAATATAAAAAATTATAAAATGACATCCATACCAAATAAATGTAAGTATATCATTTATATTTAATTAGTTTTGGATGTGTAAGTGAAATATACTAGTACTAGTGACATCCATATTTAATTTGATATAAGTTATCACGTAAATGGAAAAATCTAAAAACCTAGTTTCTCCGGCTCGTTAGTGTTTACTTTAGATTATTTACAAGGTTTACATATATATATGTACATTCTTTTACCATTAAATTT
>LPNX010776004.1:0-22890 GCA_001517045.1 Pseudotsuga menziesii
CAGATGTGCAGACACAGGGAAATAGCATCAAATCTGAAGAGGAGCAGAAAGTTTCAGATCAAAAATTCAATTTGTATTTTCCTTTAGCAGAGATCAAGCAATCTACATTCAGTATTGAAGACTGTGAAGGAAAAGAAGAGCAGCTGCAACACAGTCAATTGGAACAACAGATCAAGGAGGTATTCTTTTATGATTTTGAAGACCCTGTTGCTGACTTTTTAGATTCTCTCAGCAGCATAGATGTTAAGATATTTCTGTCAGAAGGAAATTGTCTTTATCATTTACTCAATTTTTTTTGTATGAGATGGCCTTCATTACTTTTCGAGTCAAGATTCAGAAGGGTGCCTGTAAATCAGTGTCTGACATGGCTTCATTGGAAGCATGCTTTTACTTGATCATTCTGCTCCTAATGGTTAGATGTAGGAGTAGACAGAGGAATAAGCTCTTCCCATGAGCAGTTAGATCTTTTTCAGTTTTTTTCAGTTCATGAATAAGCAGTGCAGGCTGCATGTAAGCTACATATGGGATACAGGTTTGCAGTGAGATCAGTACTGAAGGCTTGATAACTCCATAGCCCAATGGAAGTTTACAGACAGGTAGATAGAAGACAGAAGGCACTGGTCTACAGGTTCTTGAAGCCTCACAGGGAGGACTTCATCCCGCAGCTGGAGCCAGATGTTAAGTCAGTAAATTTTCCTTCGATTTTGGTTTGACTTCTTCGATTTTTGGTTTGTTTTTCATTTTATTTGAAGTAAGTTTGTTTTAAGTCTCATTTTTATTTTCCTTTAGGAACTGTTTAGTTGAATAGATTGTTTTTTGAGCTTGCATTTTATAGGTTTGTTTTGATTTTTGGTCCTTTGCATTTTAATGGGGAAAAAGAAAAAGTCATGTTATCCAAAAATTGATTCACAAAGGTTTGTTTTGAGCACATTTAGACATGATTACAACTCTGGCAGCTTTTAAACCTCCTACAAATTAGCAAAAAGCTGAAAAATAGCGAAGAATTAGCATTGGAGATATTCTTGTAAAGCTGGACAGAAAAATTACAAAGGGCGCGCTACAAGAATATCGCGGCCCTCTTATTTTCCGATTTTCAAGCAAAATTTTGGCACGGGTTAAATTCATAGGTGACTAATTTCATGATTGAAGGGTGTTGCTACATGTTATGTTAGTAATTATTATGCAGGCTGGTCTGATTCGTGTTGAGAAGAGATCGTTGGTCATCATTAAGTGAATGTAGCTCAGCATGCCAAAATTGGCAGGTATTTCACGATAAACCCCGGTAATTGAAAATTTGGGGATTTCCTCAGTGGGGTGGTTCTAGAGAAATTGATCAATGGAGAGCTTACAGAATTCCTCAATTCTGCATTGTTGTCTGCAAGTGTTAACCACCTCCCAGGAACTAAGCTCTGTATCAGCTGCGTGGTGAGAGGGGATAAGAGTCATGCTGTTGCAGATGATTACGAGCAACTAGCTGCGATTGAGGCATATGATGCTTCTGGGCTGCCCGAGAGACAAGATCAAGTTTCTAGTTCTGAAGATAAAAATGCTTATTTCAAGAACACAAATAGCTCCTCTAGTGTGCGCGTTCCTTCCACTGCACATATTCGAAAACATGATGCCGGGCTCCTGAATATTTTTTCACTTCAATTAGAGGCTTCAAAGGTAATTTCACAAGACAAAGTTCGGTGCAAATGGTTGGAGGACTGTGCAGATGGACAAATTTCACGGTGTAGTGATTTAAAAATTCGCAGCTATGCTTGAGCAACTCTATTAAACATCCCAAATACCAAATCAAATGGGAACAGCATTACCTATGTTGATGGGCAAAGAACAGACATGGATATTCAGGGAAACATGTACCCACGATATGAAGATATGATTTTCCTTATTAATCCTGAGTCCTCTCACTTTAAATGTCAAACATATGAAAGATTAAATATATCCCAATGCAGGACATCGGGCATCACAGATAAAAGTAAATCAGAAGCTCCAAAAGATTTGTGTATGGTTGATCTCTTTGTTGGAGGTCGGTATGTTGATAGTTGCACCAATGCTCATTTGGTGCCTGAAATGAGCCCTGAACTCAAAGCTGCTGGCATTACAGAATATTCAAACACTGCTGGGCAACGTGAAGGCTCATGTTACAGGAAAGAAAAAAAAACCTTGTAAAGAGTGCAGGCACTGTCTGACAATTAAAGATGCATTGGCTTCTTCTGTTGCTAATGAGTTAGGAAAAGACAAAGGACTGGAAAGACAAGTTGCTTTCAGCATTGACTATCTTAAGACGGAAGGGTGTCTCATACCTCGTTCAAGTATGATGGGATCAGAAAAGAAGAATGCTAAATTATTGTTTCAGACTCCTGTTAAGGAAAGAATATCTGAAGGTACATTTATTGCTAGCAAAACCAAAAGGAAGTATTCATGTCAAAATATGTACAAAGAAGCAGATAAGAAATATGAGGACCTTTCAAACCATGAGTCCGATGGTATACTTGATAAAATAGTGACAGACATAACAATTACTCAGCATGTTAATAATGGTAATCTGGATGACCTAAAACTTAGTGTTGATATTGGAGATTGTGAACAAGGATGGGACAATTGTTTGGACAATAAATGCCTCAATGACACTAACAATAACAATAGTGTAATAGATGGGCTCGAAGTGGAAACTGGCCCTTCTAATTGCAAATCTTGTTCTGCAAATATGCATTTTGTCCAGGTTGCATGTGCTATATCTATAATTTATCTATTCAGCCAAATGAAACATGGAACTATATAAAATGTTTCTGTTATCATATTTTCCATTTGGGATGTATCATCAAAGAAAAAATCAGAGGAGAATGTTTTGAGCAGAGTAGTTCCCCTAGGCCACAGCCAAAAAAGAATACCAGAACCTCAGCCAGAGCCAGAACCAATGGATATTCCAGATGAGGAGAAGGACAAGAAGACTCGAAAAGCAGAGACTCAAAAGAGAAAAAGAACTTGGAGATGCAGCTTATAAGAAAAAATATTTTGAGACTGCTATCCAGCATTATACAAAGGCAATGGATTTGCATGATGTGGATAACTCTTACATAACAAATAGAGCAATTGTTTATCTGGAAATGGGAAAGTATGAAGAATGCATCAATGATTGTGACAAGACTGTTGAAAAAGGAAGGGAGCTGTATTCAGATTTTAAAATGATTGCTCCGGCTTTGACTAGAAAACACAAAGCCATGGAACTTATCAGGAAGATTTCAAACATGATGAAAACAACCAGGAACTATTAGAAGGTGTTCAGAGATGTATGGAACAAATTAACAAAACCAACAGGGGGGACATAAGCCCCGAGGAAATGAAAAAGAGACAGGCAAAAGCAATGCAAGATCCAGATATTCAGCATATCCTTTCAGATCCTGTCATGACACAGATACTCATGGATTTCCAAGAAAACCCAAAGGCAACAAAAGGAGCACTCTGAGTTGATGCATGGTGAGCTGCAAAACTTGTTTGAGAATTTGAAACAAGATTTCAAGTATGAACTGAAGGAAAGGGATGAGAGAATAGGATATTTTGACTAAATATGAACAAACTACTACAACAGGCCAGCCATTTAACTCAAACAAAGAAGAGAAACATAATTCTGCTCTATTTTTCCTGTTTTGAGTGATTGAAGTCAAATGCCTACCACGAGCTAATGGAGAGGAATTTTTGAAAACCAAAGGAGGTTTGTGTTCCTAAGATTCCCATATACAAAAACCTCTCTCAATTTTGCGACAGCTATCAAGTTCTGAAAGATTCAGTTTAATATTTGCAGCCTATTTTTCAGGGATTTTAAATATTTAATATTTTCCTGTTTTAGTGTTCATTTTGCGGGGCAGATTATGATCGATTGGAGATGAATTTTTATAAACCAAGAGAGGTTTTTGTCCATCACGGACCCATTCAAAAAAACCTCTCTCATTTGTTTCACAGGTGTCACCAATTGAGAGATATGAAGGCTTCTTTGACACCTATTTTCCAGAAATTCGTCATATTTGTCAGGAATCCGATTTGCTATTTTTAGTCAATTAGTTGAGTTAGTTAGTTAATGTAACTGCTGGGTAGTTTCAATTTCGACCTAATGAAGGGGAGATGGAACTACTTCTTTGTAACTATTTAGAGAGGTGGAAAAGACACTTTAGGGGTTCTGATTTTGGGAGCATCAGGAGGTCTGCAAGTTGCTTATACTTTCAGACTTGTTCAGAGATAGGTACTGTAACTCTTATAGGCATTTACTGATGAAATAATGTGATATATGACTTTTTCCCCTTCATTTTTCCTATGTTGGCTTTGTTATTAAGCATGTTTTGCTTCTTAAATGATAATTTCATTGCTAGTTAATGTCTTTTTCTGGTAATGCTTATCCTTTAATGTATGAACTTCAGCATAGTTTCTTTGAGTGGATCTGATGTGATATGTCAGGCATCTTTATCAGTTTATGTTTATGATTTAGTTGTTGCTTTTATATTGAATGTATTCCCTGCATGTTCTTGAAGCTTACAACCATTTAAATCATACCAAAAACCTTAAACTTTGTTTTATTTATTGAGTTTTACTCTTGAGATTGTGTTGGCTTGTTCCCCTAGCCTTAGGAACAATTTCTGGCACAAACAGGTGGGATTCCCATGGTTTTTGGTGATTCAGGGAATCAATTTTGATAATGGACAGAGTTCCCATGGTTTTGAGTGAGTCAAAGAAGCTTTTACAAAATGAGGTGAGGGTTTTTTCTGAAAATGGGAAGACAGATGCCCCATGAATCAATACCATACAAATTGTTCCTACGAGAATAACTGGATAGAATTGGTTTCCTCAAAGGGAGAGGACCCTATAGATGTTTGCACAAGGGTAATGGTACGAAGAAGATTTTGCAGATGGGAGGGTTCTCATGGAGGTATGATATTTCCATTGTGAATATTACTAATAACACGTCCCAAGGAATTTGGTGGCATGAATTGTTGAAGGTGGGGGAGGAAATGCATAACTATGAAATGGTGAAATATGGGTGGATATTTTCAATGGAGGGGAAAATTCCTTGTACTTGTGGGGGGGTTGAAATCATGGGTGATGTGTCACGTCCCATCCCCTCTACCTGAGAGAGGACATGACTATTGCTGCTATCAATCCGAGAACTAGCCCCATAAATGTAAAATAAAATGCATTGAACTCAAGATACACAGATGCATAAAGAATTAACATTCAGCAAAAGCAAATTACATTTAATTCAAGCATTCAACACATTTTAACATGTTCATCATAATTCACATAAACAATATAGTTGCATGGGTAATTACACAAGAATAGTTATATTCGAATGAAGCTCCCCGCAACCATCTATGTCGATGCAACGTTCCTCCCAACCATAGGCTAGTGTGCTCATCGATCTCTCAGCATCACTACCACCCCTGAGCTGGGCATGATTCCCCATGGAAAAGGAAACTAAGAAGGCTCACACATAGCCAAAGATATGTCAAAACTCAGTCAAGCCAAAGCTATGTTTGGGTTTATCAGACTGCCAAGAGGTTTGAAAGGCTTGTTTGCTAATCTAGTGAGCTCAACCATAGAGCTATGGACACCTACACAAGATCTGACTTGGATTTCCCAACACATACACATCCAACACAAGTAATAATCCCCTTCTCTATTGTACAGTCCCTCAGGCTATGCATTCCCTTCAAGTGCTATTCAAGATGTACAGTAAGAAATCATCAGCCCTTAAGATCCCTCAATGAGGTTTCTCATGCACTAGGTTTATCAAGAAATTTACCTCTTCCACTCCTAACTAGTTCAAACCCAAAGTAGGGTGCATAATATTTTAGACCAAAACAAAATGCCCATAACAACAAAAATGTATTTGCTGGCAATTTACAACTCGTGGGAAACCAAAAATGAATTTCAGATGGGGAAAAAATACCAGGGTGAGGAAAACGATTTCAGACCCAATCTATTGCTCCACAAAGGCAAAATCGACCTCTACAAAAACCCAACTGAGCAAATTGATTTTAGAAAATGACTATGGGGATTTCAGGGAAAAAATGACCTCTACCAAACCCAAAAACGTGAATCTTCTTTGCCCACAACTTCTAAGGACATTTATGGCATTACATGAGCCAAAATGACTGCCATAAACTCCCAAAATGAAAATACTCCTTTCCCACTTGCTGAACAACACCAAAATATATTTTTTGGGCATGCAAGATGTGGAAAATGAGCAAAAACGTGAAGGACGAACACACAGGAAGCTTCAACTGCATGCAAGAAACCAACGCGAAGGAGAATGGTGAGGCAAAAATGGAAAATGTGGGTGTATTGCAGATTGGCATACGTTTTTGGGCATTTTTCTTGCCAAGGAAGTTAGAACACATTTTTTAAAAATGGGTCCTCTACCCAATTAGAATTTGTGCCCATACTCTTTCCACTCCATGCAATAACTAACTCAAGCACATTCTTGCATAATTTAATGATTGGAGAAAAAGACAAAACAGGTAGTTGAGGGTTTGATGGGTTCTCCCTTTGACATTTTTCTTTTACCCATTGGATCGAAGCTTTAAATGATTTCCCTCCCTATTCCTTAGGAAAATCATGCCCCCATATCTTTTAATGTTGCAGAGACATAGTTGGTTGTGGGTATTTTAATTAAAATGCATATTTACATGACGCCAAAAATTATAATGTGTCGAATAGCACGATATACCATCAGCAATGATTTTAATCGCCGGAACATAAAACATTAAATCGATGGTGGGGATTTTGCCTTTATCTCCACACCACGATTAATTACAATATATACATCATATACATTTTTAATGCAAATGGGGTCAAAACCAGGGTGTTACATGATGAATAGTGATGGGATTGGAAATGGTGGGCACACCCATGGGGAAAACATGATATTCACAATAAGAATGTTGATAGAACATTAGTAATGGAACTTGAGGGTGGAGTCTCATTCTTATAATGCAAAAAATATGGCAGACGGTGCAGCTATCAGGGAGGACTACTGGTGAATGCATGGCAAACAGAGGGAGAGCGATGCTTGTATTCCATTTATAGGATAATACCTATGATATAAGTCCTGCGTCATTGTTGAAAAGGTGGAACCTCAATGTTGTGGTCATTATCCTGCAAACATGACCCAAATACCCAAGTGTAATAGATAAATGACAAAGGTCTTTGGTAATGCAAAAGTAATAACCAAAAACATAGCATTCCTTCCCCTGATGTCTAGACAACATGCAATGGATGTGGTGGATCCCAATCCTCTTCTAAGGATGATGAATTATCACTGGTGAGTAGCTGACTACAGAGGATACACTCTCGATGGTATCTATTAAGTCAGGAACAATTTTCTCTATAGGTGATTCTTGTGGAGACACACTAAGTTGGAGAAATTGATCTTGTAGACACATATTCTTGAGGCAGATTTCTTGTTCAATGTGTAAACTGGGACACTAAAAAAAATAATGGGAAGTATCAGCACATGATCAGCATGGGTGTGATATGTTGGCACTTATAGGCTCGTGTGCCATCATTACTAGAAGAGTGTGTTTTAATATGTTTGCACCAAATTGGTTGAGGATCATATGAGAATGATTCCCACTGGATGTACATCTGTCATGATGTGTTTTTGGGTCAATAGGTTTGGTTGTGTATTTGGTGTATCCAGGGAAGTGCTCACTACGATGATTGTCTCTGAGTTAGACACAACTATCGTTGTTATTGATGTAGTAACAACATTGATAGAAGTGGTTTGTAGTTGAGTTGGAGAACTCTCAACCAAAGGGAGGGTGAGGCTAATGGTCACCAACATGTCCTGAAGTTGACATAAATCAAGAAAATGGTGTGTATAGTTTCCAAACTAAAAATAAATAAATCACGATTTATTAGTGTGTACTGATTTGGACTTAGGGGTATTGTTGGGCACAAAGGAGGTTGAGGTGCCAACTGTACCAACTTGGGATGCATGTGTTATTCTAATAGGGGCGATGAGTAAGTTCCTGAGTTATGGCAAGGTGGGGTAAAGGTTTGTCACGTGGCCCCGTTAACCACATAGAGCACATGGGGAGATGAAACTCATGGTGGGAGTATCGATCATGATGGGTGCTTTCAACATTTGTTGAATTGTCCCCCTATTGGGCTTAGGGAAGACCCGGGTTTTATACTATTATATTCACACCAACAAAAAGACCCACAGTGTTGGCCCTTTCAGCAACAACCTGCGAACAGGTTGCAGTCTCACCCGAAATAGCTATGGGGTGTCGCAGAATCAGGTTTCTGCAGGCAAAAGAGGGATATTACTGTACCTTTAGCCTTAATAAATAATAATCATGCAATACAGAGATTCGACTTTCACTTAAATAGCTTCACAATTTAGATAAACAAACGGTTTCTTGCTTAACCCTTAACTGGGATTTCATATCGAAGTTAATATTTAGCAGTTATCTTACTTTATCATTTATCTACTTATCAATGCATAAAAAAAACATAACAGAAACAACACAAAAGAACCACCACAACACAAGATATACGTGGTTCACCCCCAGTGTAGGGGATACGTCCATAGAACTGTGCTTATATTCAACTCTTTACAAAATCACAGTTTTGATCTGCGCACTCAGCTGCAAATCCTCTTAATCACCCAAAACTGCGCACTTAGCTGCAGATCTGCGCACTCAGCTGCAGAACCTTTCTTACAAAAACCCTCTGCACACTCAGCTGCAGAGGTCGTCCACGCACGCAGCTGGGACTTAACCTTAACCCAAAATAGGCCTTCACCTCAAATTATCATCATAATAGAACCTACTATAACCTTACTTGACTCCTTTACATAAGTGCCTTATTTATACAAGTGCACTATTACAATACCATGGAATTAAACCATGAAGTACCCGCAAATCATGGGACATTTACAAAAATAGGGACTTTGACTCAACCCCGACACCCCTAAGACTATTTTGAGTCACGACTTCGCTTACAAGCTTCCACCAAAACCGCGAAGTTACCAAAATTAATGACCGTTAAGGCACGTGCCCCAACAGGCCCCTAAGACTCACCAGTGTCCCGTCCCGGGACACTCTGCTGCTTGTCTGGTGGGAGAATCTTGTTGGCGAAGATAGTAAACTACTTATTGAGGCCACGCATGATATCTTTGGCTGCTTGCTCCTTCTCTACTAACTCCTTTTGCACTCTGTCGAGTTCTGTATCCGTCTGCATCTCTGTAAGCATCATCTTTAATCCTCCTGCTGTCTTTCTTCCTTATATGCCTGTCATCATCGTCATTCCTTCTGCTACTTCTACCACTACCATGGCTTGCTCTATCCATTCATCCTTAGCAGATTGCCTATGTTCCCTATGACCGTCTCTCATTCTGCTATCTTCCTTCTCGAAATATCTTTCAGTGTCATCTTTCTCTTCGTGCCACTTAGAGTGAACTTCTGCCTTGAACTTCTTCCTGGTTGATCGTGTCTGCATTGGTTGATTCGGCACTGGGGGAGTCTCTTCACGGGGTGCAGGTGGATTTCTCATAAGGTTCTACAGACCTCTCTATCTGAGTCCTCTCAATACTTCCTGGACTTCGCGATCAGCTATCATGGACTTAACTATAAAACTCAGGACAAATGCAAAATGCGCAGAGCTGGGTGTCTTCTTAAAGAATCCAATGATCCAATCTATCATAATTATGCATCAAAGATACCAAATCTGATCGAACGGCAGTAGATCTTGTTCACACGGTGCTAGATTTCCCAAAATCTCATCATTACAGGCAGTTAAGGCAGCTCACATGCCGGCACCGTCAAATCTAATTTTTCCCAACAGTCACATTTTAAGCTGCGACACACCTTTCTTCTTCGGCATAACCACTAACTTCAGCTTCGACACAATATTGACCATCGACCCATCCTGACACAAGATCCAACAGAACTTCGACAGCCTTCGACACTTCGTAAATTTGAGAACAGCTTCATTATAGTCTAGTACCCAATTTCAACTGTTCTTGGTACTTAGACTCTCCTTCTTGCTGTTACTTCTGATTAGGGGGTCCAGGCTTGTCCCTGTACTTCTTTAATCTCCATTCACCATGGAAGGTAAAATTTCTCCATTCAATTTAGTTAACTGGACTGCACCACCATCGGTAACTTCCTGAACTATGTATGGTCCTTTCCAATGTGTCTTGAACTTACCTGGAAACTTCATGAATTTACTGTCGTACAAGAGCACAAGATCGCCAATCTGGAATTGCTTCTTCTTAATGTGTCTATCATGCCATGCTTTTTCTCTAGATTTCTTTACTTGCTGCTGGAAACCTACAATGAATCTGTCTTCTTCGAGTTCTAGTATCTTTGCCAGCCTTTCTTTCAATATAGCTGGGTCATCCATCTCTATGAAGGCAGATATTCTGAGGCTAGGAACAATGTACTCCATGGGAATAACTGCTTCTTGTCCATAGACCAGCCTAAAAGGTGTATGGCTTGTCAACTTCTTGCAAGTGGTTCTATAAGCCCATAATACTACTGGAATTCTAAGATCCCAATCATTTCTGTTAACATTGCAAACCTTCGTCAGAGTGTGCTCAAGGATCTTGTTAAAGGCTTCGACAGTTCCATTTGCTTGAGGATGGTAGGCAGTACTCTTCTGATGATATACTTGAAATTCTTCAGTCAATGCTTCAATAGTATTATTTAGGAAATGTGTTCCTTGATCACTCATAAGAATTCTAGGACACCCAAATCTTGACAAGATATTATCGAATATGAACTTCACAGTTGTAGTAGCACTACAGTTCTTGACTGGTTGAGCTTCGACCCAACGAGTAAGGTAGTCAGTTGCTGTAATAATGTATCTTGCTCCAGATTTGTTTGCAGGGGGATTGATAGGTCCAACAAAATCAATAGCCCACTTTTCATATGCTTGTAGAGTTACCTATGGAACCAAAGGCATCTCATCCCTTCTGGATGGTTTTCCTATCCTCTGACAGATATCGCAGTTGTGGCAATACTCTCTTGCATCCTTATGAATCGTAGGCCACCACAATCCAGCTGTCAGAATCTTCTGAGCTGTAGCTTTTCCTGCATAATGACCTCCTGCTGCTCCAGAATGTGCCTCAGCCAAAATCAATGGCTTTTCATGCTCCAGGACACATCTGCGCAGTATTTCATCTGGTCCCATCTTATATAGTTGTCCTGCTATCAAAGTAAAGTCAGCTGCTCTAACCACCAGTTGCTTCTTCTGCTGTGTTGTCATCTCAGCAGGTGCAAAACCTATAGACAAGTACTGAACAATATCCTGAAAATAGTCATCAACCATCTGAATGGAAAACAACTGGGTATCAGGAAGACCTTCGTCCAAACTAGTGGGCTCTTCTCCTGACTCGAGCCTCGACAAGTGATCAGGCCCTAGATTAAGTCTTCCAGGCTTAACTATGATCTCAAAGTCATATTCCTAAAACAGAATCAGCCATTTGCATATCCTTCCACCTAACACAGGCTTGTTAACCAAATACTTCAAATCAGAATGGTCAGTGAACATCTTAAAATGAGATCCTAACAAATAATGATGAAATTTCTGCAAGGCATAAACCATAGCTAGACCTTCTCGTTCTGTCGTAGTATAATTCTTTTCTGTTGTGGACAATTTTCTGCTTGCAAAAGCAATAGGGTGATCAATATTACCTTCACCTGACTGAGCCAAGACTATACCCAAAGCAATGGAGGATGCATCGACATGCACATGAAACTCCTTATTCCAGTCAGGGAATACTAAGATAGGGGCAGTTACCATCTTTTCTTTCAAAATATCCAAGCTTTCCTGACACTCATGTGTCCATTCAAACTTAATATCTTTCTTCAATTTATTTTCCATAGGGGTTGTAATCTGAGCATATCCTTTAATGAATTTCCTGTAATATCCAGTATGACCAAGCGTAGTGCGAAGTTGTTTAATAGACTTCGAAGGTGGCAAGTTCACAATAATGGCTATCTTCGCAGGATCCATCATCAATCCTTTCTTACATACAATGTGACCTAGCAGAATTCCAAAAGGTGCACAAAAGATACACTTCTTCAGGTTCAATGAAATCTGATGTTGTCTACACTTATCCATCATAAGTCTTAAACTGGCTATATGATCTTTAAGTAAACCAAAGATAGTCCAATCATCAAAGTAAACTTCCAAGAATTTATGTATAAATTCCTTAAATGCAGATATGACTACTCTAGAAAACATAGCAGGTGCATTCTTCAATCCAAAGGGCATAACTGTATACTAGAAAGATCCCATTTCTGTAGAGAAGGTTGTTTTATGTCAATCCTCTGGAGCAATTATGATCTGATGGTAACCTGAAAATCCATCAGTGAAGGAATACACTTCTTGACCTCCAACATTGTCTAAAACTTCATCTGTAAAGGGAGTAGGAAAAGGATCATGTAAATAGGTATCATTCAGCTTCCTCATATCAATGCAGATTCTGATTTCTTCATTGGTCTTCTTTTCTTGTACCACCATAGGGCTGACCCATTCGGACTCTTCGACAGGTTCAATGATTCCTACAGCGAGCATCTTATCTAGCTCCATCCTAACTTTTTATTTATACTTAGGGTTCATCCTATAAGGGCGCTGTTTCACAGGCTTCACATCAAGTTTCAAAGGTATTTTTATTACTCCTATATTACCAAGGATACCTTTCATTTTCGAGAACTTCATTGGAAATAAGTCCTGGTACTCATGGAGAAGTTCAGTCACTTTGCTTACCATTTCTTCATCCCAATAATCTCCAATGGTAGCATACTTGGGAATTTATTCTGATCCAATGTTTACTTTCCTTGTCTTCAAGGGCTGAGTTACTTCAGGTGCTTCGACTGCTGGTCCATGTAGTTCGCAGTGTTCTTCTGACTCAGGAATATTAATGTTGCGTAGGTCATCATCCTCGTCAATTGTGAGGTTGTATCATTCTACTGCATTAGCTTCTTGTTCCTTCCAATGAGGTTGGTACTCTGCTATTTGTTTATCATCAAACACCTTAGTATGGATCAACCTAACAGCTTCGTCCAAAGCAGGGCAAACCTCATTAATAGAAAATGTGAGCACAAAACTATCAACAATACTATCCCAACTTACAGTGCCATGGCGAAGCTCCACCTCCGCATACCAGTTCTTTGCTACAGGTTCCAAAGTGTGTATAAACCTATGTACCCATTCTTCACGAGGTACATGCTTCCATGCTTCGTAGCACCGCTCCAAATGTTCCTGAGGGATAGTCTTACCATTAAATCTGCTTCGCACCTCCTGAGGTTGATCCATGAATCTCAGGCGAAGGAACTTTTGACAAGCTCCCCAACTAGGGATATACTTTTTATGACCATTCCACCATATGGTAGCTGTGGCTCTAAATACTGAATCTAGAGTCTCCATTTTCTATGAATCTGGTACATGCTCTGAGAATTGCAGAATAAAATCTTTGGGGTCTGTCAAGCCATCAAAAATAGGTAAGAGTCTTGTTCGTGAGCCAAGCCATCTGAGAGACTTGGTAATTCTTACACATCGATGTCCATGTAGTTCATAAAGTCTATTCTGCCAATTCTCTAAGCCTTCGTCAGAATCAGTCATGCAAGAACGGTCACACTGCCAATCCATTATACCTTTAGTAGTAGGGTTAACATAGTCTTCTTCTTTAGCTGTGATGTTGTAAATATGATCCAAAAACATCCTGATATTCATCTCTGACTGGCTCTGTGTACCTTTATCCTTGAGAAGGGTCCAAGGGTACTATGACTCTCAAGCCTTTTCCTTCAAAAGTCATCTGCATGTTCTTAAGGTTGATTACTGCAGAATTCTCTATTGCCCATTCAATTCCTAGCAAGGCTGGATAGGGGTTGCTATCATCAATTATTTCAATGAATTCAAAATCTGCTAAGGTACTGACTCCATCAATGTCTACTGGGACACTAGGGAGTCTTCCTAGGGGCACAATCTTCTACTGATTGGCTAATCTCAACTGTATAGGGGACCATTCAAGGGTAGGTTTTCCCATTTGTTCCCATGTCTGCTTAGTTAGGAAATTTACTTCTGATCCCAGGTATAAAATGATATCAGTCATGTCATACTCTCCTATCTGAGCATGCAATCTCATTTCTCTTCCAATTCTTCTAACTCTATTAACAGTTTTTTCTTTACCAGAGCTTCGCTGAGGTTCGCAAGAAGCAATAACTTTCTGTAACTCATTTAAAGCATTCTGATTTCTTAACAGCTTCATACAACTCTGTAAAAATGATGACAGTTTTCTTACTTTATCCATCAAAGCTTCTTGAGATTGTAATTGATGTTGATGTTGTTGCGCAGGTGCTACTGGTGTGCTCGGATCGGCAAAGTATTTTTTGGCTTCCATAAATGTTTCTTTTTCTCTTCCCACATCGAAGGTTGGAATTTTCTCTGGGGTCTTACGAACCCAAGCCTCGTCAAGTTGTTTCTCCTTATTCTGCACTTGCGTCGTAGCTCCACTCCTTGTAACAACGTTAATGGCTAGGACAGGTCTTTGCTCTACAACAATCATCTGAATATTCTGAGTAGGAGCGCCATTTCTTTCTTGTATCTTGGCTATCAGCTGTGGGCATTGCTCAATGACATGATCTACTGCTCTTCAATATCGACATGTCGTAGTTGGGTTCTGACAGTCTCTAGCTACATGTCCTACCTTATTACAGTTATAGCAAACAACATGGCCTTGACCTCTCCCAAGCATACCACCACGACCACGACCTCTGAAACTACCTCGACCACCACGGTAACCATATCCATCATTTCCTTGTGCATCATTTTGTACCGTATAAGCATCATAGGTTTGCTCTCTCATAAGGTCAAAGCTGCGACATTCATCTTCGTTGTGTCCAACTGATTTACAGAACTTGCAATAGGGATTCTTAGGTACTTGCACATATCTCTGCAGCAGATAGTAGTATTCAGGTCGATGCTGGCCAGTTGTTCTACAGATCTCACAATATAGAACATTAGGGTTAAACAGGTTTGGTGCACCAGTATTCAGGTAATTTCTTAACGCAGGACATTGTTCCTTGTCGTGACCTTCTGTCTTACATCGTGTACACCAAACCTCTTCTCGAAGATATTTCCCTTTTTTCATGTCGCGCAACTCCAAAGCCATTTCTGCTAACTGCGCTTGTATTTGGGCTATGCCAGAATTGTCTCCGACAGGAGCTGTTTCAAGTTTCATAGCAATTTCCAAAGCTTCTTGCTGATCATCAACCTTCTGTTGCATAAGTGGAGTCCTGATATGAGGTAATAAGGCTGCAATGAACCATTATTTATGCTGAGCTGGTCCAATAGTGAAACTAACTTGATCTAGCAGAACTTTGAACCTCTGATCAAAGTCCCAAATTGATTCACCTCGCCTCTGCTGAATCTCTTTCAGTTCAGTTATACACTGTGACTCTAATTTAGGATTCTTGAACTCTTTGATCATTGATGTTTTAATATCATCCAAGACATGGTTCTGAGTACTGGAAAACTTCATAAACCAGGTCAAAGCTCGGTCTCTAAAAGAAGTGACCAGCTGCGCTCTTCTTATATCTTGATCCATAATGTTCTTAGTAGTCCAAACAGCTTCACATAAGAACCAAAACTGCTCTAGATCCTCTGATCCAGTTCCTTTGAAGATTGGGAGCTTGATATCATCATTCATATGGGCCATAATGGATCTAGGGGGGGAGGGAGGGGAAGGAGGAGGAGGGGGTGAACTTACTGGGGTAGACTGACCTACGACAGGACGAATCGGGCTAGGGTTACTTTCAGAGTGTGACAGGTTCTCAAGGGTAACAGATCTTTGCTGCGGAGTTATAGGAGGGTTTCTAACAAGAGGGGTTTCTTCAAATTCAGGGTCTTCTAGACTTAATGGGGAATAACCGGTATTATGGCCTAGGTTATAGGATTCAAGGTTTCTCTTGTATCTTTTACCGCTTCGCAGTAAACCACTTTGCTCGTCGACGTCACTTTCGCTTCCAAACATAGGTTAGTAGCAATAAATCTAGCAATCTGATTCTATAAGCAATATGCCTTTCTCAGCCAAGAGCATTTTAATTTTCAAACTAAATGAATTCAAGTACTTACCCCTAGGTCCTTTGAAAAACTGTCATTTAGCTTCACTGAAAGAAGTATGTGTGTCGATGGTGAACTCCGTCACAAATTCTTCAAGAGTTCGCGTTGTCCAGAAATCAATAGCTCGTGATATTGCGTTGTTCACCCTTTTGAATATATTAATTCTTTCTGGGGTCCAGTCAGGAAACTGATCTTCCTTGAAGTTTGTCTTTATTTCTGTCAACCTGGATAGCCACTGGTGCAATTCTATGTGGATACTACCAAAGAAAATTTCATAAATATCAGTAAAAACGTACATTTGCAAGAAGTCATCTGAGCTATGACAGGGATCCTTGTTTTCTTGTTCCACAAAGTTCAGATAGGTAGCTTCAATCCAGTCACTGATTTCTTTTACTAAGGGCCTCCAAAACATAGCCCTTCAGGTATGACGTAGATCCCCCTTTAAGCAGATACTGAGTTCAACCGGCAACAGAACCAATTTGTTGGGATTAGGGCAAACCCAGGTTTTATACTATTATCTTCGCACCAACAAAAAGACCCACAGTGTTGGCCCTTTCGGCAAAAACATACGAACAGGTTGCAGTCTCACCCGAAACAGCTATGGGGTGCCACAGAATCAAGTTTCTGCAGGCAAAAGAGGGATATTACTGTACCTTTAGCCTTAACAAATAATAATCATGCAATACATAGCTTCGACTTTTACTTAAATAGCTTCACAGTTTAGATAAACAAACAGTTTCTTGCTTAACCCTTAACTGGGAATTCACAGCGAAGTTAATATTTAGCAGTTATCTTACTTTATCATTTATCTACTTATCAATGCATAAAAAAAACATAATAGAAACAACACAAAAGAACCACCACAACACAAGATATACATGGTTCACCCCCAGTGTAGGGGCTACATCCACAGAACTGTGCTTATATTCAACTCTTTACAAAATCACAGTTTTGATCTGCGCACTCAGCTGCAGATCCTCTTAATCACCCAAAACTGCGCACTTAGCTGCAGATCTATGCACTCAGCTACAGAACCTTTCTTACAAAAACCCTCTGCGCACTCAGCTGCAGAGGTCGTCCACGCACACAGCTGGGACTTAACCTTAACCCAAAATAGGCCTTCGCCTCAAATTATCATCATAATAGAACCTACTATAACCTTACTTGACTCCTTTACATAAGTGCCTTATTTATACAAGTGCACTATTACAATACCATGGACTTAAACCATGGGTACCCGCAAATCATGGGACATTTACAAAAATAGGGACTTTGACTCAACCCCGACACCCCTAAGACTATTTTGAGTCGCAACTCCGCTTACAAGCTTCCACCAAAACTGCGGAGTTACCAAAATTAATGACCGTTAAGGCGTGTGCCCCAACACCCCCTTAATTTAGGCTTAGTGTCTCCCAATGAAGATTCAAGGACTTGGTTGTTTGTGGAGGAGGATTTCAATTTGGGTTGATTTATGCCCACGTTGGTGGTTCTTATGATGGAGGGTGTTGGCTTGGTCACAGGTGCCATTGGATCAATCTATGGTCCCATGGAATTAACCCATATGACCAACACCATTTCATAGTGTGCCAAGGGTTTTGAGGTCATCTCTAGGTATGGTGGCATAAGTTACCACATATGGATTCCTAAAGTGATCCCGGTGAGGGTTAACTAAGCCATAATCGATGTTCCTTGCATTCCAATGGGGGGGTAAAATAATGGTATCTAGATCATGGGGGAATCGATGGATTCATTTTTTTATTAAACTCCATGGCTTATGGGGGGAACTGACGATGATGTAGTTGGGTTGGGAGACTCATTCTCAGAGGTGGAAATGGCGGCACATGAGATCGTTCATTTAGGTGGGGATTTCAGGTTGAGGGACAGAATATTCCCCTATGAGGTTAGAATCTTTGTACACACCCTGGTAGACCTCAACATAAGGAGTTTGGTTGAATTCTCCTACTATTGGTAGGAAGTTCTTGGGATTGGTATTAGCATGTGGGTCATAGTAGTTAAGTTGGTCGAGGGTGACGATATTCCCATTAAAGGGAAACATCATGATGTATAATACTGAAGATGAAACCACCTTCATAACACACATGTAATTATGACCCAATAGGATATTTAAGTCTATATGGGAATCGACGACTTAAATATTTATCATTACCATTTCTCCCCTAGCTCAATGGGGACATTCTCGTACAATCCTCTTGGTTATGATGGGTGCCCTGTTGTGGTAATTGTAACTTCAGAAGATATTCTGATGTATATTAATATTGTATATTGTTGCACCCCCATCAGAGATGTGTGTTCCTCCTTTGGGGATGTCATCATTGTGTATGGTCTCTGACGTAACCCCTCCATTGTAAGTTAAGGAAATAGTCCCCAGGTTAAATAAAGGAAAATGTATTTGTTAGTATTCTTATTTAGTTCGGCCCCAAAGGTAACCTTACTGACCTAGTAGTTGAGTTAACAACTCAATAGAAGAATATAAATAAGGAGGTGCCCTCCTCATTTGACACACACTCACTTGCTCTCTCATGTGTGCCTTAGGAGAGAGAGGAAGAAGAGGGACAGAGAGTTGCTACAGACACATTGTTCTTGGGTTATTCTATCTTGTCATCTTGTCTTTGCCATGGAACTATTCGAAGGAAGTTTGCGGGGTTTTCTCCTTTATGGTTTCCCCGATGAAAATCTATGTGTATATTATGTATCATTGATGTATTGATGTGCTTGTTATTATTTAAGATAAATATCCTAACTAAATTAACTCATGAAAACTAACATGGTATCAGATACACTCTGAAAGAAGGCATTGTGCAGCCGAAATACAGCTGCAATGGAAGCTATTGGAAATTAGGGTTTCATGCTTGAAAACCCTAGAAGACTGAATCTATTCATCTTGGTACTTTCGCTATAACTCGATCTTGGAGAATGCTCATGAGCTGAAAATTTTACAGGTTGAAGATGAAATTGTTTTGTACCCAGTGTGTATTTTCAGCCACATATTCACTATAATTTAGGAGATATGTTTCCTCCAAATCAGGGTTCCATCCTCCTCTAGAATACAGTCATAAATAGGTGACCTAGGGAGAATTTATATATCTCGGGCTAGAAAGGTCCAAATGAAATTTAGAAAGTTGTTGTAGGTAGGGCATGGACTGTAGTTTCTATGGTCCAATTTTTCAAGCCCCTAATGTGAAATAGTGACACGGGGAAGTCCGTACAAGTTTGTTATGTTGAAAAGTCCTCAAAACAGTCACCTTGGGAAATGCAACATAAGTCCCACTTGGAGAATCCAATTCTGATATAACATGTGGGGTTGGAAAGAAGACAGCTCAGGATACCTCAGTCATAATTTCATACTATGAGGAGAATAAACTTTAGAGATATAGCAAAATCAATATCAAACAATCCTGCATAAGAAATTGGAGAAACTAGGGCTTCTTGTTCTGGGATATTCCCGCCACTTTTTTCAGAAAAGGATTACATTGGAAAACTCGCCTTGAAGAGGTGCATCTTTCTGTCTGGTCATATATTTGAAATTCCAAGTTTGGAAAATTAGGGTTTCTCTAAAAATCCCTGTTATATTTTTATCATTTAAGCTATATGATCTTAGGATCTTATCTGAGAGAATAACAAGCACAACAATCAATCATAAGAGACAATGAACACAAAGATTTTCCTCAGGGAAACCATAAAGGAGAAAACCACACAACTTCCTCGAAGATAGAATGAGCACCAAAAGTAAAACCCAAAGATACAAAGATGATCTCTCAACAGCAGTTGTCTCTCTCTCTCTCTTGTCCTAGATTCTTCTCTCTCTTAGTTATGCGCTACAACTGAGTGTGAGTGACTTTGATAAATAGAGAGGCTCACTCTCTATTTATATTATTTCGTTCACTTAATATTTGAATCTGTTATGTAGGCTCAAGTAATCCTAAATCAATTATGTAGGATCGAGTAACCACAACTAAGGTACTAATGACCCAACTTACAATGGAGGGGACTTCCTCATGACTTTTAGTAATTATCTTGATAGGAACATCGGGGTACAAAGAAATACAAGTGATTCTCCCAATAGGAGCATCGAGGACCAATGAAATACAATATATACAAATGAATACATTTCAAAGTTACAAATACATCAACACTCCCTCTTAACTAGGAAGGTATTCTCTTGACATAATTAATCAACACAAGTCTTCTTCTCTGGATCATCATCAAAGCTGGATCATCATTGGATCATCGTCAAAGCTGGATAATCACTGGATCATCATCAAATATGGATAATCATTGGATCATCATCAAAGTTGGATCATCACTGGATCATCATCAAATATGGATCATCACTAGATCATCATCAAAGCTGGATCATCACTGCTTCCACTATCTCGATCAAATGGTGTTATCTCTCAATTCTACTCATCACAGGAAGTTCTACAAAGCCAGCCCTTTTTCAAGTTGGTTGTAGGCCTAGCCTCTAGGTAGGTCTTCATCTTCTTCAGCACTTATATATGACCTAGTCATAAAGGTCCTCCCAGCACTTACATCTGACCATGGGAGGAACACATCCACCACCATGTCATAAAGGCACGCCCAACACTCACATCTAACCTCATCATGTCAGAAATGCCCAGAACTCACATCTGACCTCATCATGTCAGAAAGGCTCATCCAACACTCACATCTAACCACATCATGTCAGAAAGGCCCAGTACTCACATCTGAACTCATCATGTCAGAAAGGCTCATCCAGCACTTATATCTGACCATGTCAGAAAGGATCTACACTTACATTTGACCTAGTCAGAAAGGCTCTACACTTACATCTGACCGAGTCAGAAATGCTCTGCACTTACATCTGACCATGGGAGGCCCAACCTACTACTATGTCAGAATGGATCTGCACTTACATCTGACCATGGGAGACCCAGCCTACCACCATGTCAGAATGGATATGCACTTACATCTGATCATGGGAGGCCCAGCCTACCACCATGTCAAAATGGCTCTGCACTTACATCTGACCATGGGAGGCCCCACCTACCACCATGTCAGAAAGGCACACAGACTCCTCACTTCCCCTTGGAGGGAACCTTGATCTGGAGAACACCAAGCTTCTCCCTAAAGTACTCGAACTTCATTTTGTCCATTTCTAGCATAGAATCACATTAGGTCTGATTACATCCAAGGATAAACTGTGATCTTCACCAGGACCGATTACATTCGAGGACAACCTATAGGACCGTTTACGTCTGAGCAATCTACAAGCTTCACCAGGATTTTATGCTCAGACAACCTGTCTCATCGGCTATGCTATAACTCCCTCTTTTGAGAGATCTCTATCTGGATCACATATTGTAGCTTCACTACTCCTCTCTACATCATACAAAAATGCAAGTCAGATCAATCAAATCAAATAGTAGTTTTCAAAAGAAACAAACTACCTCCCAACTAGCCGAGCAAGTGGCAACATATTTTTCCACGGCTGTTCTCAGTGCCATGCAGGACTTCTTCCTACTAAACTAAGAGATCACACCTGATCCCATACTGAAGCAGCAACCCGAAGTTCTCTTCCTATCAATGGCACTGCTTGCCCAATCCAAATCCACATAACCCTCCAGGTTAGTATTCTAATTTTCTTCATACTTGATCCCATACTCAGTTGTACCCTTCAGGTACCTCACTGCATGCTTTGCAACCATAAGGTGAATATGTCTCAATGTGTTCATAACAAAGAAAATATATGGTCTCATATTCATTAGGTACATCAAGGAACAAATCATCTGATGATACATCGTGGTATCAACTGACTCTGATGAAGCAACACTCAATAGCTTCAGGTTTGATGCCATTGGTTTGGTCATGGACATGCAGTCCATCATCCTGAACCTCTTCAGGATATTTATTGCATACTTACCTTGCCATAGGGAGATTCCATCCGCATTCTACCACACCTCCATGCCTAGAAAGTATTGCATCATCCCCAATTCCTTCATCTTGAACTTCGTCAACAAGCCTCCTTCTTGCAAATTTAATGAGTTCCTCTTTTCTGTCAGGAACAATTCATCGACATATAACAGGATCATCACTGGTATTCCACCTTCAACCTTGAAGCAAAGGTTGGAATCCGCTTTATTCTCAGTAAATCCTAGATCCATCAATAAGATGTCCATCCTATTATACCATGTTGAACCTCAAGATCTTCTGCAGTCACTCCCTCTGAAGCAAAGCATCATTCTCCCTCTGCCTTTCGTACTCTATGCATTGAAACATTCTATACTAGATTGACAAGTAGCTTCCTCTGATACTAATATTCTATGTATCCATGTAGGGTCACTGGATACCAAGATCCTCTATCTTGAAATGTTCTTCTTGCACCCATATGTGAGCTTGTCATCCTCTATAGGATTTCATCTTCAACCTTGTAGCAAAGGTTAATATCTTCATCACTCTAGATGATCTTCAAGCTCCTCATGTATGTGTTATCCCATGGGTGTCTTCTGAGCTCATACAAGGCCTTATTTAATTTTCACACGTGAGTCTGCCTGTCATGTGTCTCAATTCCCATTGGCTGCCAATGTCTCTTCATAGTCTATGTGTTCTTTCTGTGAGAAAACTATTGCTACGAATATTTCCTTGTATCCCATATACATTAGAGGAAATTTGGGGTCTAATGGGCCTTATAAGAAAACGTGCCAAAATAAGTTTTTGTGAGTTGGAATTCAAGAACCAATAGAATTTCAATAAAATAAGTCA